>JAPKLW010000740.1:337814-350691 GCA_026898455.1 Plectranthus barbatus
CAATGGAACAGGAACATTAAATCACATAAATTGTTGAATGAATATTTACAAAGTTTCAAACCCTAGAATCCATGAATAAACTTAGCCAATCATGCTAAGTTTTAGAAAAACAAAAGGATAAAAAGTCACAAGAACATAAATCATGGAAATTAAAAACCCGTGGTGTCTTCAATCTTCAATTCCTGGAGTGCTCTTCAAGTTCCCCTCGATTTTGCTGTGAATTCTAGGCTCTCTAATTTCAGAAATTGGAAAAAGGAACCTTATTTAGGTTCAAGGACGTCCTATTTATAGTTGGGGCTTTTCAAATCTCCAAAAGATATGGTTTTGGGCTTCAGATTTGTCAGAATACGTCAAATCGTGACAAAATCGGGGTTTAGATTACCCGATCGGCAACCGCCGGTCATGCATGTGGGTCACCGATCGTGTGTCGAGAGCTGGTGTGAAAATTCACAGAATCGGCGACCCATCTACATACCCGGCGGTCGCCGGTTGTGTCATTTGGGTCGCCGGACATGTGCCGTGAGAATGGCTGGAAAAATCATAATCAGTGACCCATCTACATGACCGGTGATCGCCGGTTGTGTCATTTAGGTCGCCGATTCCGTCTCGAACGTGATTTCGGCGAACTCTTCAGTATTTTCTGACTTTTTCCTCTTCCCAGTGCAAGCTAGCACTGAGTAGCTCCCATGAAACTTGGTTAAATCTCGTAAACAACTCAATTGTGCATGAAATCTGCGTAAACAACCACAAACCAGGCCAAACATAATATTTCCTAAAAGAATATGAATAATGTATGAAAACACCATGTAATAATCCAATCTAAGGTCAAAAGTGATCAAATCCACATCAGTAAAATGCACAAAGTGAGTGTTTATGACTCGCCTATAGGGATGACCATATGGTGTGTAGGAGATCACAGGGGATCATATGAGAGGTTTACCTAGCGAGATATAAATGATATCACAGCTGAGACAGTCCCTGGATAGGCTGTCGGTCTAAGCTGCGGCACATTGGTTCATAAGTGGGCTTATCCTAGCTACTTGATGTGTCGGTACATGGTTATGTATTGATGGGATCAACAGTGGGATATGCCATTCTCATTGACATATGAATGAGACAGATCCCTAACATACTTCCTATGATCTAAGTATCTGGAAAATAGATGATATCATCCGTATTTTATAAACGGGTACCTTGATAAAAGGTGATGACATCTATGTGCAACAACCAGATAAGTTATGTCCGGTATGGTGAGAAGCATCGTATCTGGAAGCTAAGGTAGTACAAGTATGAACTTAAAGGAGCTTCAGGTCATGTAACAGACATTTCGATATTGTCTATCGAGAATGATAGTTTCATGTACCAGTTATGTGTCAACGAAAGCGTGGTTTTCCTTGCACATTATGTGATGGTATTTTCACATTCGGAAATGGTGTGGAGATATTATCAGGCATAAAGGATGGTTATCCGAACAGTTTCAGAAGAAGGACTTATGAGATTTTGGAACATCTTTTGAATTAAAGTCTTGTGTTGTCACAAGAAAAGGATGTTCAAGTATCTCAAGTCGCTTAAATTGATTCTGTGGTGAGTCGTTCATAGCAATAAAGATTGTTATCTTTCTATATTGTAAATGAACAAAGTTAGATATATGTAATGCTATAAGCATTTAAACAGATATCAGTCCAACTCTAGATAGGCACATTGGTTAATGAATGAACATTGTGAGTTGAATGGCATCGGACATCCAGGAGGATCATAAGGAAAGGAAATCGAACTCTAACTATGTGTTGGCCTTGGAGGAGGAGTTATAGGAGTCTAACACAGAAGTGTGTTACGGATTCCGGTATGAAGGCTGGGCTTTTGACAGCTTCATTAGCTTCGCAAGAAGCAGTATAACTCCGATGTTATCCTCTAGAGGTGTGTGTTCTGAGATTGCCTAATAAGGTTACATGCAATTGTGATCATGTTGGTGCAATGACAAACTCAAGGGAACCCAAGACTCACAAGGTGGTGAAACACATAGGATGTGTAGTATCACATCATACGAGAAATCGTGACAAGAGGTAACGTGAATGCAGTGGGAGTGATTGACAGTATAGACACACTTAATACTTTGATAAAGCAATGATATTATGCTTTAAGTATAAGTGGGAGATTGTTGGGATTGTATACTGAAAGCATATATGATTAAGTGTTTTGTACACTGGTCTTCATATATGTTGCTGCAACAATGCTCGTTGTCTGATGAAACAAACATACAACGAACCATAATATCCTATTATCTCGCCTATAGGGATGACCATATGGTGTGTAGGAGATCACAGAGGATCATATGAGTCATTTGACCTAGCGAGATATAAACGGTATCACAGCTGAGACAGTCCCTGGATAGGCTGTCGGTCTAAGCTGCGGCACATCGGTTCATAAGTGGGCTTATCCTAGCTACTTGATGTGTCGGTACATGGTTATGTATTGATGGGATAAACAGTTGGATGTGCCATTCTCATTGACATATGAATGAGCCAGATCCCTAACATACTTCCTATGATCTTAAACCTAACTGAAGGATAAGGGGCACACACAGATTGACCACACTTTGATTTACCATGGTGGCGAGTCTTACTTGTACTCTAATACTCGTATTTTGGGTGTTGGCAATTTGTGTGTGGCCTTCTTAGGCTGGACGTTTAGGTAAGCATATCCGTTTCAGGATGGTGACATTCCCTGAGGAGCTCACAATGTTCATTATGCTAAACCCTGCAGGTTGAATTATTTAATTCAGGCATAAGTGAAAAGGAGTGAGTGGTATTACTCAGGAAATAAGAGATTAATTAATTATGGCTGATTGTCATAAGCCAAATTAATTAATGAATGTCTAAAACCTTAAATATGTGGATCATGTTAGTTTGGTGCAACCTGTTCATAATAACGTGGTAATAAAGGGGCGAGTCAGCATTGTTATCGTGGTGAAGGTTAAAACAATGTTTTATTAATTAATTATGTTCTGGGTTGAACAAGGAAGGATTAATTAATAAAGAGGGCCCACTTTATTATTTGCATCTGGTCCCTAGTCTGGCCCAAGAACTGCTCAAGCCCATTAGGGTTAGGGTTTCTCAAAAACCTTAACACTATATATAGGCCTTCTCTCTATCAGATCAGTAGTGGTTTTTCAGTATATTGAAAATAGAGGGAGAGAGCAGCGGCGGCTATCCTGTGGGAGGATTTGATCGATTTCTCCAGATCTCGGATCCAACTTGGTAGATAATCCTCACCAGATTTCCAAGGAGCAAGAGAACAGATCAGAAGATCAGATCTGTAGGAACAACTGTTCATCATCGGCATTCAAATTCAGATCCAGATCTATTTCATCGTTATTGGCTCTGATCTAGATCTGTAGATCAAACGGTGAAATCAGGTATTCTCTAAATTCCATCCTCTGCAATTAATTTTGTAGGAGCATGCATAGGTTCGCATGATTGTTTAATGGAAATATATTCCTGGTACTCTATGAACGATCCTTGGCAAGAATTTAATTAATGGCAACTCGTTTTTTCCATCGTAGACTCAAACCCTACTGATGGATGTAGAGGCAAATGGTTATTAGGCTATAGTGATAGTGATACTAATGATGACGATGATGACGCTGGTGTTGGAGATGGTAGTGAGGGTGATTATAGCATAGAGTTTAAGCCTGAGGAGTTAGTTTCCTCTGATGAGTCAGGTGACGATGAGGATGACATTATGGCAGTGGATGACGATGATGAGGAGGAGGAGGACCCCTCCGAGGGTGAGAGTCCTGAGATGTTCGGAGGAGACGAGTGATTTGTTGTTGATATGATGTTCTGACTACTTTTGTATATAGTACTGACGCTTATATATATTTCTGCTGATATTTTGGTTTGATCAAAGGATGCGCGGAGAACCTTGATCAGTAATTATGATCGAATAGATATTTTAGCAGTGGGGGGTAGATCCATTTTGCTGTTTGGATCTCTTCCTGGTTTGATACTAAAGTGACATTAGTCCAGGGTGGCTAGTGTCATAGTAATATCAGATCCCTTTTGATATATTTTTTAAAAGCAGGTTATATATATATAGGGAGTGGATCCAGTGAGAAAATTCTTTACGTGAGAAAGTGAGAAAGATGCTTGATTGCATTCACAACATTGCTTGATTGTATTCAAGTCGTTGCTTGATTACAATGTTGCTTGATCATGCTTTAGTTATTGCTTGATTATTTTGTTGCTTGATTGTGTTTTAGTTGTTGCTTCATTAAATATCAACCATTGATTTTTTAGATCTGATGGACATGATTCATTCTTTTTCCTCACATGAGGATTTTTTTTTACATGATCCCTCCTCTATATATATATGATGGTTATGATTATCTTTATTGATGTTTTGTGATTATTATTATGATTGAGTTATGTGTTCGTAATCTTGGTAATGATGAGATAAATTGCTTATATACGCAATATGATTTTGATTTGACTGTTGGAATATTTCAGAATGTCGGTTAATGAAGGAGAAGCTAGGGGAAGAGGACGAGGTAGAGGAAGAGATAGAGGGCATGGAAGAGGCCGAGGTCGAGGCCGAGGATGAGCCCAGCCTCATTGGATTGAGTTTGTCCATGAATTAGACACTAAGTCTATGTATGAGATACCGATAGACAATGCTGTAGACGATGAGGGAAGTGCGTCTATGCAAGGATTAGGAAATGAACCCAGGGGAATACAAGCACCGCCCCCTCAAACTTTTCAACTGATTGAAGTATTTAGGAAGCAACATCCGCCTACCTTTAATGGCGAAGGAGATCCCATCGAGACTGAAAACTGGGTACGTGCCTTAGAAAAGATATTTAGGCACATGAAATGCAGTGAGGCAGATAAGATTAACTGCATGACGTATCAGCTGGTAGGTAAAGCTGGTAGATGGTGGAAAACCTATGTGAAAACTATGACACATACTCAGTACGAAGAGTTTACTTGGGATCAGTTTAAGGAGATACTATATGAGAAGTATATATCGAAGAAGTATCGTCAAGAAAAAGAGATGGAATTTTATAGCTTAAGCAGGGTGATAAGATGGCTGTGAGTGAGTATGATAAGTAGTTTTGTGACTTATCACAGTATGTTGTGAACTTTGTTGATACACCTGCAAAGATGGCAGAGAAGTTTCGATTTGGATTACACACTGATATCCGAGCCATTTGTCTACTAACAAGGGATTGACTTTTCAGGAATATCTGAGTATGCCCTTGGACGTGGAAGCAGCTTTAACCAAGGATAAGTTACCAACTTTGAATACATGAGAGTCGAGTCAACAAGCCAACACTCAGAAGAGGAAGTTTGAGGAAGTTCAGCTCCCGAATTCTCAGGGGTTTAACAACCAGAGGAGGCAGGAAAATGGAGGAAATCAGTAACCTCAAAGGAGAAACTTTCAAGCACCAAACTGGGGTAATACAGCACCGATAAACCCTGGAGAAGGATTTAGGGGACCAACGATACCGGAATGCTATCGGTGTGGGAAAAAGCATACTGGAGTGTGTGTGCAGGGCTACGGATAATCTATTTCAGGATTGTTGTTCAGGGGCATACGTATAGAAAGTGCCCAAATCGACAATAAGAGGTTGTCAAACAGACAGAACATACAGAGACCAAATAATCAATTAAGGGCGATCAGAGGAGAACCTAACCTCGATTCAGAGTACCAAGGAATCAGAGAGTAAGAGGTCAGCATCGTCAGATGCCATTTCAAAATCCTAGAGAAGATCGTCAGCAACAAGGTCCGCTGCAAGGAGGAGCTAGAGCTTACGCTCTCAATCAGGACAGAAATGAAGGGAACTTAGCATGTATGGGAATTATTAATAATGTACCTTTTATGGTTTTATTTGATACCATTGCATCTCATTCATTCATTTCTCATGCATCTGTAGAAAATTTAATCTTGAAGTAGTAGAGGGTGATAAAATTTTTAAAGTAGTTATTCCTTCAGGAGAAGTTATTAACTACGCATGTATGCTCTAATCTGGGGATTTTGTTGAACGCTCACAAAATCGTTGTGAATGATTTGAATGTGATGGAGATGAGTGATGTTGGCGTGATCTTAAGAATGGATTAATTAACAAAGAATCGGGTTACCATTCTATGTGATGAGATGAAAGTTATTATACCATCACAAGAAGAAAAACAAGTATGTATGTATAGTTTTCGTAAAGGGCAGAGGGTGCCAGTGATAACAGCACTTCAAGCTAGCAAGTTGTTACGAAACCATGAAAACCAGGCATACTTGGTGTATGTGGAAGGTAAACCTAGCCAAGAGGTGACGGTGAAAGATGTGCCAGTGGTGAATGAGTTAGAGGATGTATTTCCGGATAAACTCCCAAGATTACCACCTGATAGACAAGTTGAGTTTGTCATAGACTTTGAACCAGGTTCAGCTCCAATTTCCAAGGCACCATATAGAATGGCACCTAAATAACTGCAAGAATTGAAGGTGCAATTACAAGAGCTGCTGGATATTGGTTTTATCCGACCAAGTGTTTCACCTTGGGGAGCTCCAGTGTTGTTTGTGAAGAAGAAGGATGGATCGATGAGGATGTGCATTGACTATCGAGAATTAAACAAGTTAAGATTGAAGAATCGGTATCCTTTACCAAGAATAGACGACTTATTTGATCAGCTCAAAGGAGCTAGTGTATTCTCCAAGATCGATCTTCGATCAGGGTATCATCAATTGAAGATTCAGAAGGAAGATATTCTGAAAACAGCTTTTAGAACAAGGTATGGACATTATGAGTTTGTGGTTATGCCCTTTGGACTCACGAATGCTCCAGCAGTATTCATGGATTTAATGAATAGAGTATTCCATCCATACCTAGATAATTTTTTTCTAGTATTTATTGATGATATTCTTATTTATTCCAAAAGTGAGAAGGATCATGAAGAACACCTCAAGATTGTTTTACAGACATTGAGAAGTGAGAAGTTATATGCCAAATTTAGTAAGTGTGAATTTTGGCTAAGAGAAGTAACTTTCTTAGGTCATATTGTGTCAGTTGAAGGAATCAATGTAGATCCAGCCAAGATAGAGATAATTATAGAATGGAAAGCACCAACAACGCCTAATGAAATTAGGAGTTTTCTTGGGTTAGTTGGATATTAAAGGAGGATTTAATGAAGGGTTTTCCAATATTGCGAAACCCATGACACAATTGCTGACAACAGCACCAGTGTTAGCTATTCCAAAAGCGGATAAGGAATATGAAGTATATACAGATGCTTCAAAGAATGACCTAGGTTGTATATTGATGCAAGATAGCAAGGTTATTGCCTACGCATCATGACAACTGAGACCTCATGAATTGAACTACCCTACCCACTATTTGGAATTAGCAGCAGTGACTCATGCACTGAAGATATGGAGACACCATTTGTATGGAGTTAAATGTGTTGTCTTTACAGATCATAAAATATTAAAGTATTTCTTTGAGTAGAAGAACCTCAATATAAGGCACAGAAGATGGCTAGAGCTAGTGAATGATTATGAACTAACGATTAACTATCATCCTGGAAAGGCCAACTCTGTAGCAGATGCTTTACGCAGAAAAAGTGCAGCAAAGTTAGGTTCACTTCTTACAAATGCAAGTGAACTGCTTAAAGATTTTGAAAGATTGCAATTATAAGTGGTATTCCCATCAAAATCACATGATGGTATCCTAACTACTATGGCTATTGTGTCTAATTTGAGGCAAAGGATAATTGAAGCCTAGACTTCAAACGTTGAAATGGAGAAGATACGTCAAAAGATTCGAATGGGAAAGACGGAAGAGTATAAGGCAGCATTTGATAATACACTATTGTTTCAAGGAAGAATTTGTGTGCCCAATCAAGAAGAACTAAGGGATGAAATCATGAGTGAAGCTCATGATACACCTTATACTGCTCACCCGGGAAGTACAAAAATGTACAATGACTTAAAGACAAAATTCTGGTGCGATGGAGTGAAAAAAGATATTACAAGTTATGTCAAACGATGTTTAGCATGTCAGAACGTGAAAGCGCTACATCAACGACCTTATGGTAAATTGCAACCATTGGATGTTCCTGAATGGAAGTGGGAACATATAATGATGGATTTTGTGACGGGTTTACCGAGATCACAAAAGGGGAATGCTGCGATATGGGTCATTGTGGATCGTTTGACCAAGTGCGCTCATTTCTTGCAAATACGAGTAACCTATGGTTCAGACAAACTTGCTCAAGTGTATATAAGAGAAATTGTGCGATTGCATGGAGTACCCATATCTATTACCTCTGACCATGATTCGAAGTTTACCTCTAGATTTTTGATGAGTTTACAAAAAGAGTTGGGTACCCGTATGAATTTTTAGTACATCATTCTACCCACAAACAGATGGACAGTCTGAATGGACTATTCAAACATTAGAAGATATGCTGAGAACTGTGGTACTAGATCGTAAATGTTGTGTTAGTCGATATCTAAAGAGGATGACCTATACTCTTGAGATATTAAGACATATTTATATGTTCAAGGATATATATATATATATATATATATATATATATATGTCGAGGACTGGGACTGCGCCAGAGGCCAATTGCAGCAGCCCTTTTGGCGTGGTCAGGAGGCGCAGCCGGGGCGCGGTCGAGGCGCAGACGAAAGTGACCGCGCCTCCGCCGGGCTGGTTCACGAGCCTTCGGGTTTCTTACTTGTTTTGTCCGTCCTTAATAGCTAAGCTTAAGCATCATCCATATGATCTTTCCATGTATATTATATGAGGATTATAGCATGATTTGAACGTATGACATTGTGAAATAATCGACCTTAACCTCATGTTGTTATAATTATTGAAATATGAATCTAGTTGGCTTGATGATGAACTTAGTTTATAGAAGAATTAAAATAAAATGATTAAGGTCAGATATTGAATTATATGATTAAGATGAGCATACTAAAATTTTATGTTAAGTTATAATAGTTGAAACCTGCAACTTAGAAAAGATTCATAAGATTGGGATGAACCTTTATGTAGATGATGCTTTGTACTTGAATATGATTTAGAGTCAGATCTGAAGTCATAAATTGAAAACATGTAAAGTATACTACACGAACTATTGTTGTTGATTATGAATTTGAAGCTCATAAACAAGGAGTTAGTGTGGAAATAAAATGATTTAGGTCAAATTGTGATCTTAGTACATCTTTGTATATATGATGATGAATATGTGATTATGAGTGTTTACCTTATTTGTGTGTTATGATTAATATGTTAAGGAAATCGCGTTGGGCAAGGTCATGCTTTTGAGCAGCCGTCGCGCAATCAAAATCAGTAAGAAAAAAAGGTGGGCTTTCTGTAAAAAAAAAACTATAAAGCAGAAAACGTGTTTTCTTTTCAATATGAATTCATGAAAAATATTTTGTTTTAAAATGATTGTTATGCCAAAATTGTTTTATGGATCATATCTGTACCTCTGAAGTCAGACGTAGTTGGCCAGAGAGATAAGACGTTAGTAAAATGAACTAAGGTTCTAAACCTTGAGCGGTTTTTGACTGATTTGAGAGCCCAAGACGACTGATATCCTTGCGCCGCAAGTACCACGAGCTTAAACTCTGGTATGTCAGTACTGGTGGTTCGATTCTCCAGACAAATTATATGTGGAGTGGATCAACAGCGGGTTGGCACTCAGGGGTTATAAGGCGGGTTAAAGTCGATCGAATCTCGTTGTGTATGCCTAAGATCAGTGCACTTTGATGTCAGTAGGTTGAGTGGATTATGACATTCTCAACTGTACATCGTGACTTGGAAGTAGGTCTCCTTCCAAGCCACACCTTCAAAATAGATAATGATCGCATGTGAAATGTTAAACTTTTGCACATTATTTACTCTGATTTTGATTTCCGTGCACTCTCATATGTTAATTTACTATGTACTTTTCAAAAGGAGTATTCGTTAAGATTATTTTAATTACTTACTAATATTTTGAGTTTGTTTTTAGACGTAATTTTAAAAACGACAATATATAATTATCATAAAATAAAAATTAATTTTTAAAGAAAACGTCTAGTATGTGTTAAGGAATGTTCTTTTATATAGAGAGAGAGAGGTGATGCTTGAAAGATTGGGATCCAGTAGTATTTCAACTAACTATATATGAATATAATAATTTCTTAATAAATTAATCGAAAATAGAAGAACAATAAAATCTCACTCCTACTCTAAGTTAATTACCTAATTTGGGGCTTACATAAATATGAAGAATTGTTTATTGTCTACATTCTAGAAAACACGCATTTTTGCACGTAAAGTTTTGACTTAGACAACTTCTCAATCGTGCTAATGACAGAGAGAGATTATTCCCTCGACTTTTCATGTTCTCTGTAGTCAATACTATACCTTATCATATAAAAATTACTACTTTTTTCCCATTTTATGAAAATAGTTAACTTTCCATCCCCTTACTGCAAATGAGATGTATTGAATTATCCTACATCGACCATAGACCTGTGAATATGTTACTATATAATGGTGATGATCCCCTCTCCTTACAAACCGGTTTTGTAAGAAGAAGTGGGTATATTTACATGGTATCAGAGTCAGGTACATGGGTTTGGTTTGTTGTGGTCCTGATGATAGGACTTCATTTATCCCGATAATGGGACCTAACTGTGTGTGAAGCTCGTGATGGGATCCTCGTGAAGCTCCACGCTATGCGTGAAGCCGGTTTTATAGGAAGAAATGAGATTATTTTACAAGATGTATACAAATCAAATTTAAGTTGACACATTTCATAATAAAATTATGTTACAAGGCTATGCAATCTTGGAGAAAGGCCATCGAGTGGAATGGACAATGGTTAAGTTATGAACGGTGAGTAACATGTACTCGAAAGTTAATTGATTGATTTTTATATTATAATAG
Source organism: Plectranthus barbatus (assembly GCA_026898455.1). Lineage (NCBI taxonomy): Eukaryota > Viridiplantae > Streptophyta > Magnoliopsida > Lamiales > Lamiaceae > Plectranthus > Plectranthus barbatus. Next base: position 348,757 of record JAPKLW010000740.1, read on the forward strand.
ATTAATTTTACGGCGAGAATCAATTGAATAACAATCTATTATGTCTTCTTTCAAAAAAAAAAACAATCTATTATGTCTCTAATTCATATTTGAAAGCAAATGTCTTATTTCATTAAATATAAGATTAAGTTATATTAATAAAGCCCTTCTTGTAATGCTCCAATAAGGATGGAGTCAATCTTCATTTAATTTGTAAATATTTTCTTTAACCTCTACTGAAGATGCAAACTAAATCATTAATTTCACCGAAAAAAGTTTACCATGCGGCTGCCGCGAAGACAACCTGCATGCTCTTTTTCTATTATTTTCTAAAAAATTATCCCAAATGCCTTAAATATAATTTTTTTTTTTTTTTTAAAACTTTTGTGGGTTTGTTTTTCCATCTAGAATTTCTCTCTCTCTCTCTCTCTTCCCCCTTTATTATACTACGCGGGTCGCACACAAGAATGGGTGCAATTTGATTTAAATTAAAGATTATATTGAAAGTCTGGAAGAGGAGTGAGAAATCAAACTATATATAATTAAATTCTGAGTAAGAACACGAGATAATGGATTTGAGCTTGTAACATTTGGATCGTAGTTCATTTTTTAATAAATTAATATAGGAGGATGCCCAAAGTTTTTGTTTATGCTAATCCGTATTTTATGTGAATCTTTGAAACCCTCACAGCAAAATTATATCATATTTGCGTAATTAAGTGTTAATTACTATCTAGAGATTGAAATTAGAAATATATATATATATATATAGTAGTGATCATATGAGAATAGTTTTTAGTAAGAGAAATGAGAATAAATCTCAGCCTTTGATTTTGTGATTTCAACGCTCATGATCTATTTCACTCCGTGTGCTGTTTTCCTCGATTATCCTGCAGTTTTGCAAAATTAAGGTTATTTTTGTAACTTTAGTTTTTTTTTAAATCTGAAATAGTATCTCATTAGATTTTTTATTCCTTTCTTCGCGCGATTTGATTTCTTCTTCCTTCTTCGTTCGATTTGATTTATATTTCATTTGTCGATCAGATTTTTTTTCTTTGTTTCTGGATTTCGCATTCGTGTTCGGTCTCGACTTTGTTAATTGTGCATGAATATAGTTTTAAAAAATTTGTTTTATTCAGATCGACTTTCATTTTTACTATTATATTGTAGATCTTTAATTAGTGTTAACTTTGTGCATTATATCTTACAGGTTCATTTATTCCAAAGTGTGTTGATGAGATGAATCATTTTAAGGGCAGAGTTTTTAGAACTGTTGATGTTGGTATTGAGTTTTATAGAGACTACGCTCGTGTTGTTGCTTTGAAGAAGATGTTTAATTTTTTTAATTCATATTTATGTAAAAATGAAGTAAATCGGGCTTAAAATGCAGGTTGCTGTTTGTGTTTGAGTATTTTTAACGTTTTAGCCTTTAAAGGCTAAAACTGCAGGATATTGGGGCAAATATGCCGCGTTTTTCAATTTGCTGAGAATGAATCCTGTTCGTCGATTTGATGAGATGGACGCGCGAGATCTATTCTTATTTCTCATAATAACTCTTATTCTCACCTGATCATTACCCCATATATATATATATATATATATATATATATATATATATATATATATAGGGTAGTGATTAGGTGATAATAGGATTTCCCATGCTAAATGAGAAAAAATCTGAGCCATTAAATATTTCAATCTACGGCTCAGGTTAAATAAATCTCGTCCAATTTTCGGTGCATTTTTTGCACATACGCAATGCATAAAAGGGCAAAAATGTAAAAAATGTATATTCAATAATTTCATTTCGTGCAGTTTATAAAACATAATATGCATACGTTCAATGTAAAAAATGCAACATTTTAGTTATAAAACTGCAGCATATAATCAATGCAAAAAATGCACTTAATATGAATACAAAAATGCATATGCTTTAGAATAAAAATGCATCTTATT
>JAPKLW010000740.1:350701-366154 GCA_026898455.1 Plectranthus barbatus
TGATACAAAAAATGCAGATATTTTGGAACATTTTTTTATGCGTAATTTATGCATTTTTTATGAGTAATTGATGCATTTTTTTATCCTGAACGTATCAATGTAAAAAATGCACTCACTATGAATACAAAAATGCATATGCTTTAGAATAAAAATGCATCTTATTCAAGTTAATAATGCATCATTTGATGCAAAAAATGCAGATATTTTGGAACATTTTTTATGCGCAATTTATGCATTTTTTATCCTGAACGTAAATATAATGAAGAACATATACCAGCTGAATATAAAATCATGATTTTTGTGCGAATCTTCTAAATTTAACATATCTAATATGGATATCATATGAATCGTCGTAAAAGTACGTTTAATTTGATATATGATTCGTAAAAAATAGATTTGAATCGAGAAAGATATAATCGTTTGATTATAATGTGAGGAAAGAGAAAATTAGGAGAGAGAGTATTTAGATCTAAAATAGAGGAGACGGTTACCAAAATTAAAACAGCAATTACTACCTTACCCTTATTTCCATAATGATGCGTGAATTAATGAAGGAGTAGTTTAAATCTGAAGCGTCGATCTATATAAATAAACAGCCCAGATTTATTCTCATTTAGCATGGGAAACTCACTTAGTATATGATCACTACTATATATATATATATATATATATATATAAAGAGAGAGAGAGAGAGAGAGTAGTGATCATATGAGAATAGTTTTTAGTATGAGAAATGAGAATAAATCTTAGCCTTTGATTTTGTGATTTCAACGCTCATGATCTATTTCACTCCGTGTGCAGTTTTCCTCGATTATCCTGCAGTTTTGCAAAATTAAGGTTATTTTTGTAATTTTAGCTTTTTTTAAATCTGAAATAGTATCTCATTAGATTTTTTATTCCTTTCTTCGCGCGATTTGATTTCTTCTTCCTTCTTCGTTAGATTTGATTTATATTTCTTCTGTCGATCAGATTTTTTTTCTTTGTTTCTGGATTTTGCATTCGTGTTCGGTCTCGACTTTGTTTATTGTGCATGAATATAGTTCTAAAAAATTTGTTTTATTCAGATCGACGTTCATTTTTACTATTATATTGTGCATATTTAGTGTTAACTTTGTGCATTTTTGTATCTTACAGGTTCATTTATTCCAAAGTGTGTATTCAAATCAACGTTCATTTTTACTATTATATTGTGCATCTTTAGTGTTAACTTTGTGCATTTTTGTATCTTACAGATTCATTTATTCCAAAGTATGTTGATGAGATGAAGCATTTTAAGGGTAGAGTTTTTAGAACTGTTGATGTTGGTATTGAGTTTTATAGAAACTACGCTCGTGTTGCTGCTTTGAAGAAGAAGATGTTTAATTTTTTTTAATTCGTATTTATGTAAAAATGAAGTAAATCGAGCTAAAAATGAAGTAAATTGGGCTAAAAATGAAGTAAATCGGGCTTAAAATGCAGGTTGCTGTTGGGTTTGAGTTTTTTTTACAGTTTTAGCCTTTAAAGGCTAAAACTACAGGATATTGAGGCAAAAATGCCGCGTTTTTCAATTTGCTGAGAATGAATCATGTTCGTCGATTTGATGAGATGGACGCGCGAGATCTATTCTTATTTCTCATAGTAACTCCTATTCTCACCTGATCACTACCCTATATATATATATATAGGGATGCGATCCATTGAGAACCACTCTTACCATAAGAAATAAGAACCAATCATCGCCATTGCTTTTGATGAATGAATGCTCAGGATTTTACTAAAATTTTCGGTAATTTTATCTCAAAAAATCTGCATTATAGGGTATTTTTGTCATTTTGTACTTATTTAAGATTCTGTTTGCATATTTTATCTCGACATTCATTATATATCTAACAAACATGCATTATATACGTAAGAAACATGCATTATATACCTAGGAAACATGCATTATATACTTAACATTCATTATATACCTAACAAACATCTTCCTACATTATAATATAGTATTACTCTTATTTTATAACGATATTACTATCATTATACGACATTACTTCCTCTATTATATATAATATTACTTTTATTTTAGAGAAAAATTATCTTACCTTCATTATAATGCATATGTTATTACTATATAATAACAAAACAAGTGCAAATATAATGATGAATTATGATAAACATGATGCATTTTATCTATCATATTCTGCATTATATACTATAACTTCATGCATTGTATTGTGCAATTGCATTCATTATATAAGAATTCGTGTACTGTTACGAGAATTATGCATGTTATACATGATATTACTTTTATTTTAGAGAAAATTATATTACTTTCATTATAATGCATATGTTATTACTATATAATACATAACAAGTGCAAATATAATGATGAATGATGGTTTCGCTGAAAAAACATGTTGCATTTTATCTATCATATTTTGCATTATATACTATAATTTCAAACATTATATTGTGCTATTGTATTCATTATATAACTTCATACATTATATTGACCTCGACATGCATTATATACTTAGCAAACATTCATTATATACCGAACAAACATGCATTATATAATATAGTAATATACATTTATATAATATAACAAAAAATACATAATTAAAAACAAATAATATATGAACAAATTTTATAACAACTATGATATTATCTACAGTATGCAAAGATAATGAAATTTTTTTTTGATGTTGCTGGAAAAGAGTTATTGCATTTTATCTATCATATTCTGCATTATATAATATAACTTCATGCATTATATTGTGCAACTACATTCATTATATAAGAATTCGTGTACTGTTATGAGAATTATGCATATAATCACTAATTTTTATTTTTTACGATGATTTTTAAATTGAAACTTATGCGATAGGAATTTCGTTTGAAGATAATTAAATTACCTTTAATTTGATATATGATACATTAAAAAATAATCTAAATCGAAGGAGATATGATCATTTAAAGATTTAGGATGATTTTAGAGGAGAGAGAAAAAATATTACAAAATTACCCTTTAATGCATGTTTCACTACACTATAATGCAGACGAGATTTATTTAGTCTTGAGCGTTGGATCACCAATTGGATGGCTGAGATTAGTTCTTATTTTTACATGATAAGGGTAGTTCTCATATGATCACTCCCCTATATATATATATAAGGAGCGGATCAGCTAAGAAAAAGTCGCCCGTGAGAAAAAAGAATGAATTTTATCCGTTAGATTTAAATAAATCAATGGTTGATATAAAATCAAGCAATAGTTATTGTTTGATTTTATTTCAACCATTGATTTATTTAGATCTAATAGATAAGATTCATTCTTTTTTCTTAAAGGAAGATTTTTTTTTTTTACATGATCCCTTCTCGATCAATATATATATATATACTAGATTAGATTTCAAAATTGTATTTTGTATTAAATAGGAATGAATATGAGTATTATGATTAATCCGATAAAATTAAAATTAAAGAATTTTCCTTTTAATATTTTTATATTTTTAAACATATTATAGCAAAAAAAGCATCATTTATTGGACACAAAATATATATTCTTAAGAATAAGATATTTAGCAAAAACGCATGAATCGTAGAACAAAAAAGACATATTTTTTAAACAAGACATCTGTAACAAAAGAAAAATATATATATATATATATATATTCTAAGAGAGGTGTGATCATATGTGAACCACCTCTTAGATGTGAAATGAGAACTAATCATATCCTTTGATTTTTCATTTTGGACGATCCTGATTGATTTGTTTCACTAATTTGTATTTTTTTTAATATGTTTTTATAGGGTATTTTGGGTATATCATGTTTCCTTTTTATTTGTTTCCATAACATATTCCATGATTTTCTCTCAAATATCTTTTATCAAATCTTTCATTCCTTATTTATTTTTTTTTAGTATATACGGTTTTTTTTTAATCGTTTTCTTTCTTTTTTTTTTTTGTAATCGTATAAGTTTTCATATTTGCAACGATTTGGCCTTTCATTTATTATTTTTTTACGTAACATTCCATTGTTCTATCAGTTCTTTTTCTTTTAGAATTCTTCATCGACCTTTTTTCATAATGTCCGGTGCAGTCGTCCCCATGGATAAGTATAATGACGGTACGTGTGAAAGTGTATTTTTTTTATTAATATTGTCGATTTTTTCTTTTTTTTTTTGGCTTTGGCACAGCGATTTTTTTTTTTTATTTCTGGTAATCTTTTTTTTGTTTTTTCCATGTTTAATAGTTATTTGTACTGGTTTACGTTTTTCTACATTTTTTTATGTCCATGGAATTTATTTTTTATGGATGTTGTTGTTCGTGTATGTCTGTGCAATTTTGTACTTTTTGAGCGCATGTGAATTTGGTTTAGATATATTATTTTGTTTGCGTATAGTTTTATTTTTTTATAATTTTTTGTTACGTTTGTTTATTTTATTGTGAATAGTATGTTTTTTTAATTTATGCAAATTTTTTTAGGTTCTTATGCATTTTATGTTCACTATTTTTGCATATTTTGTAACAGTATTTAAATATCCATATAGTATTTCAGTTTTTATTTTTTTTTCGTTTTAATTTTGTTTTTTTTTTGTTTTTTTGTGCAGTTGTCATTACTCCTGTTTGTGAGGATTCATTGAAACCTCATAAGGGCAAAGTATTCCGTACTTTGGATGAAGGTGTAGACTTTTACAGGGAATATGCTAAGTTTGTAGGGTTTGATGTTCGTCTATCTAGTTCTAAGAGAGTTAAGGATGTCTTGACTTGGAGGTATGTAGTGTGCAATCGTGAGGGTGATAAATTTGTTGCTGGGGATGTGGATATGTTAGCATATGATGTGTCTAATTCCAAGATTAGGAGTAGGGTTTCTTCTAGGTGTCGTTGTAATGCAAGGGTTTTGTTTTGTGTTCTCATATATTTTTTGTGCTAAAGAGTAAGTTTGTGCATTCCATTCCAGAGAAATATATAATAGAAAGATGGAAGAAGGCACATTTGATTAAAAATGTTCAGTTCTTAGAGGTTGAGAGCCTGGAACATTTTGAGAATGTGGATCAGAATAAGAAATTGATGAATAGGCTTACGTCATCATTTTATGGGTGGCTGCAGAAGTTTGATGGTGATGTTAGTAAGTTGTCGGATTTGCTTAGTGTACTTGATACTGCAGGCAAGAATATATCGGGTGAGGATCACATTGATTTTGTTGGCGACAAGAACTGTATGTTCAGTAGGTTTTATGGTGCAGAGATTTGGGAGATTGTTGATGTACACCCTCCTGATGTTGTTAAAACTAAAGGGAGTGGTAGTCGTATTTTGTCTCGCAAGGATAAGGCTGAGAGAATATTGAAGAAACCAATGAGGTTCTGTAAGAAGTGCAAGCAGATGGCTAATCACGATTCACGTAATTGTGACAAAGTCAATGGCGTTGGTAAGCAATGACAGTGTTTAGATGTTGTTTTGGTTTGTTAATTTTTCTTTTGATTTTTTTTTAAATTAATGATTAATGTATTATCAAACTATCATTGTTGACTCAATTTTTTATTAGTGAATTGTTGTTTTTTTATAATTCTTTTTTGTTTGTTTTATTTGTGTTTCGTCTACATTTCATATGAATTCAGAAATAAAGAGTTTTGTCTTAATTTAAGTCTTACATAGTTTTGTCGCATATGAATTTTTATCACTTTAAAATCTTTATTGTCACGAAATTGATACATTTTTTGCATATTTTATGTATTTTTTGTGTAACTTATTTAAATTTTCTATGTTTCCCAGTTTATCGCTTAATATATTTCACGGAAGTTGTTGTGAAATTATTTTTTGTGATTTCAAATCTTCATGTTTTTTATTACGAATCTTGAACAATAATTAGAAATATTTGAACAATTATTTTTACAAAAAAAACGTAGTATAATGAACTTTAGATAAAAGGTACATAGAATTATTAAAAATATTGCATATATACGAATAAAATATTGCAATATGAATCTTAATGTCTTATAATCTGTACTAAAAGTCATATAATTAAAAACATAATGTATTCCAGTTTCAAAAAAAAAAGATCCAAGTACTTAAACCAAAAAACATAGGTTTAAACGGAACAAGTTATCTATCCATGCCATACACAAGCTTGTACTTCAAATAATCATTTAACCCCTAAATTTATCTAGGTAGGCGTCCATGTCGAAATCCTTTGCCTTGCAATTCTTTCTGAAAAATTTTCTAGCTAGTTCACAAACCTCTTCACTCTTATTGTTGCAATCTGCACCCAGTAGTTTCCGGCAAATCACCATCCTTTTTTTCTTCAGAGAAAGTTTGCTGGCTTTTGTTAGATCGCTCTCCCACTCATCAGCTTTCTGCCCCATGTATGATTCCATGTGCAACATGGCATACACACCACAGTCAATCTGAAATTCTTTTCTTTCCCATTACAAGCAAACTCTTTGCCGAATGATGTTTACTCATGCACCTATAACATTTCAACATTGCACAAAACGTTCATAATTGTTGCAGTAAATGCTTTTCTTTTTGTACTTCATTTTTAATGTAATACATTACACAATTTACAGTAAATGTGCTACACAAATGCATAACAGTTGCAGCTTAAGATGCAATAATAGTACAAAACAACTGCATAGTTATATATATAAGTATGCTATTAGTTTATAAATAAATTCATTGCCAAATGAAATTTAATTTTGCAACAAAAAAACCAAAACATTGCAGTAAAAATTAATAATTACTGCATAAATTGATCTTTATTTAAGTATTAAATTGTTAATATATTCCATTAAAAATAGAAGATTAAACATGATCCACACTCGTAAAACAGTTGAAGTTTAATATGCAACAATAGTACAGAAATATTGCATAATTATACATATCAATATGCAATGGGTTTGCAAATAAACTCATTACGAACACCTATTTCCTTATTCTACCAATAATCCAAAACATTGCAAAAAACATTAAATATTATTGCATAAATAGGTCAATTATAATGAATTAGAATGTTCAATAAAATTGTGATTTTTTAAAGTCTGTACATCCCGCGTCAAAACTACTTTTTTTAAACCCAAAATAACTTCGTATGCAATTTTTTACAGAATTTTAACAACCAAATAATCGTAAAAAAAATCCAAAATCTTCGAAGAACTTTCAATTTACCTCTTCCTCTTCGGATGCCTCAATTCATTCCCTCGACGGTATGATTTCCGGTTGTTGATTCCCAAAAAAATTAGGTTTTTTTCAACCAAAAAAAAAAAAGATTAAAAAACTGGTTATTTAAAGTGCAAAACAATCAATAAACTTACAAAAAGATTGGACTTTTTGAAGAATGTAGCATTCAGACGATTACTTCAGTTGCCGGACGAAATTAAACAACTTGAAAACTGAAAAAGTTGGGGAAATAAAAAAAAAAAACTTACCCAAGTTTTTCCGCTCTCGATTTTGCAGTTAGTCACACAATGTCACCTCAAATCCCTTCGAAAATTATGAAGAATCGTCGTCTTCGTTCGCCGTTTTTTTTTTGGGGGGTTTTGGGAGGGATGCGAATTAATTTTTTTGCCGCTATTAATGCGGTTGTTGAAGATTTTTTAATTTTGGACTCTTTTCAATTTTGTTTAAACCTACCACAAATAATCATTAATTATCCTATAATTAAGGAGTTGTGATCGTGGGTAGTTATTGGCTTTTATACAAAATTACAGAGTTGGCCTTTATTGCAACTTTTCAACTCTATTTATGCATCGAATTTTCAAACTGCAACTTTAAATCTTAATCGTTCAAATTGCTAATCTAAGGCTAGGATTAGGTCTTATTTCACATCTAAGAGATGGTTTCCACCATAGTGCCCCTATTCTAAGATTATATATATATAGGAAAAAGTATAAGTTATTTAAAAAATATATATTTTCTTAATTTTCAACATGGAATAAATTTAATATGAACTATTGATTTTGTATTAATGAAAAATGTGAAATAACACCATAAATAGAACTTTTGCTTGAGATTGTATCTATCTCCTATAAATCTCTTGGCATAATAGAGAGAGTTATATATCTATTAATACAAATAGACTGAATAGTGTCAAATTAATGTAATACAGGAGTTTTTAGAGAAAAATACATGTGTGAAAAAAAAATTAAAAGTTTTCTTTTTTGAAAGAGATATATATGATTATGTTTCATTTCTTCCAATTATGTATGTGATCGATCCTGATTAATTACACAAAGCTACTAACTTTAACTAAACTCTTGGTATTACTATAATGTATTTCTTAAAATATAAATCATGGTGAGCAGGTCCTTGTCCGGTCACAGACCAAGATTCGCAACTTTTAAATGTTCACACTTCACTTTTGAGAAAGAAAAAAAAATTTATTTTCCACTTTTGAAAATTACTTAATATATGCCTTTATACAAATGTTACCTAGCTATATACGCATAAATAGGATACAGAAAATCCATATTATATGAGGCATATCCAACATAAAATATATATATTAATAAAATATTCCCGACCTTAGAGTACAATGTTTAACGCACTTTACCAATAACTAATTAGTCATGAGGTCCATGGAAAAAAAAAAAAAAAAATACGCCTTCCGTTGTTGGATTATGCATCTAATTCCGTGATATTGTAATATAATGTAGCACATGATTAAGTAGGCCTCCAATAAGTTAATATTTATATGAAGTTAGGCATGGTGTGACAAATAAATTAAGTAATGTGTTGACTTTGTCAATTAGGTGGCGGTGCATGACAATGAATCGAAATTGCATGCAAATAAGAATAACAATTTCCAACGTTATTTTTTACTTAGACATCAAGATTAAGTTGCTGCTTTCCATATATGTAATATCTTGCAGAAAAATCAAACTACTTAATAATTATTAGCTTGGGAATATGATTATTAAATAAATTCATTTTTATAGGTTGACTTGGACCAAAAAATAAATAAGAAAAAATAATGTAAAGACACAAAAAAAAAAAAAAAAAAAAGATCACAACTCTCGCTTCTTCCACCACTATAAATATGTGGAGTGTTTTCCATTCATTAGCACCATAAGTTAAAAAACACTTAGCAACCAAGACTAAATCTTGTCTTTGGGACCTAAGTTCAACATGGCCATCTCAGTATCTGAGTTCTCGACTCGATTAATGCTCGTTCTGCTCCTTGTAGGAGCAAGCAATGCACAACTATCTTCGAATTTCTATAGCTCAACATGCCCTAACCTTCTTTCCATTATCAAAACAGCCGTGGACTCGGCGGTGTCGAGCGACGCTCGAATGGGGGCTTCGTTGCTTCGTCTCCACTTCCACGACTGCTTTGTCAACGTATGTTAATTTCTTTCTTCTCAGCCATGATTTGCATCTAACCATTATCACTTGGAGTTTTGAGTAGTTTGATTTGAAAAAATATTTATAGACGTATTGTTATCTCTATTTTTACCCTTCAAGTTTGACATGCATGGAATTAAGCAAAATGTATCGCGACTGTTTGGTAGTATTATTTAATTTTTGGCTTAATTAGAATTATTTTTTCGATTAATTTGTGACCAACTTGATTTGCAAGCTTAACTAATCTCACCAACAACATGTTACGTGCATGGACATCATCATGATAATGAGATTTTCACAAATGCGAAGACTTTCTGATCTCATATACAGCCAAATTTTATTCCTATTTTCAACACAAAAATGAGATGCATGCCCATTCAACTTTTCACATTGCCCAATCATCCATACCAATCGATGAAGTATAATATTTTTTAAAAATGTAAGATTAAAAATTCATTTAGGTTGGATTAAAAGCAAAAAATTACTGCAGGGATGCGATGCATCTGTTTTACTAGACGACACTGCGAATTTCACGGGAGAAAAGACTGCCGGCCCCAACAACAACTCCTTGAGAGGGTTCGAGGTGATCGACAACATCAAGACTCAGGTCGAGAAATCCTGCCCGGGCATCGTTTCGTGTGCCGATATTCTGACCGTTGCTGCCCGAGACGGCGTTGTTGCAGTGAGTATACTAGTACTAGATATATAAATTTAATTTAATTTCAATGCATGGGAACTTAGAATTGCATGTGTTTATATTTGAATTTGATTGATTGATTTTGCGAAAATAAAAAATAGCTGAAAGGGCCGAGCTGGGCGGTGGCGCTAGGCAGAAGGGACGCCACCACCGCAAGTGCGAGCGCTGCAAACAGCAACCTCCCTGGACCCACCTCCAGTCTTAGCAACCTCATTTCCTCTTTCTCCAACAAAGGCTTCTCCGCCAAGGAAATGGTTGCCCTTTCTGGTAATTTTTTTCTTACTTAAAAAACTCTCTCTCTCTCTCTCGGCATGTGAGTGTGCCTGACATGTATAGCGGTGAAAATTAATGCAGGATCTCACACAATCGGACAGGCAAGGTGCACCTCCTTCAGAAACAGAATCTACAACGAGGCCAACATAAACGCCACATTCGCCACCGCGGTGAAGGGAAAGTGCCCCAGCAGCGGCGGCGACAACAACCTGTCGCCGCTGGACGTGGTGAGCCCCACGGCGTTCAACAACGACTACTTCAAGAACCTGATCAGCCTCAAGGGGCTGCTGCATTCCGACCAGCAGCTCTTCAACAACGGCTCCACCGACGCTCAAGTGAGTGCCTACAGCACCAACTCCGCTTCCTTCTTCAACGACTTCGCGGCCGCCATGGTCAAGATGTCCAATCTCAGCCCCCTCACCGGCACCAACGGCCAGATCAGGAACAACTGCAGGAAGACCAACTAGATTGCTTGGATTTTCAATTCCTTCAACTTTTTGTAACTCACTCGTTTTCGATAAGATGGCTAGCCACGCATCGGGAGATTGCTAAGTGTTTGATATGTTGTTGTATCTTGTTTTTCTCCTTAATAATCAATTAAATGGAAGTCAATTTGTTTCGCAAATCAACAAGGCGGCCAAAATATTTAGGTGCTAGTTGTTGAATGTTTTGATAGGATCTAGCGTGGATCAAATACTCATTCCACAATGGTATTTCATTATCTCCATTATTAATTTAAATTAATATTTTTATTAAAAAATTATGTATGATACAATATACAGTAATTGATTTTTAAGAACAAAAATCAAAATTTTATAAAAACACAAATTATAGTTATAAATTAAACATTTTTAATAATCAAATTTTAGTTAAAATTGAAAATAATTATTAAAAAATATTATATACTCTAATTGGGTGGGATCAACCTTACAGTTGAACTTATAAAATTAATTCAAATTATAATAAATCAAAATTATAAAAAATATTAAATAAAAATTAATAATTTTAATAATGGAACACGAAAAGTGAAACACGGGATTTCTAGTGATCTACCGTCGGAGTGGCTTAAATTTATACTAGTTTAGGCAATATCTAAGTGATAACTAATTTATATTGGGAGTTTTATCGATTTAGGACCCGAAAGATACTTTAATTATCGATTCAGGACCTAAAAGATTAATTATCAATTCAAGACCTGAAAGATCACAAAAATTCTCAATTCAGGACCTCAATATCAGGTCTTGGATTGAGAATTGTTTGATCTTTCGGATCCTGAGTTAATAATTAAACTATTTTTAGGTCCTGAATCGACAATTCTCCTTTATTATTAACATTTTAAATATATTAAATTTAATAAATAAAAAAAGATTTTATAAATTTTAATTTAACATTTTAAAAAATACATAAAAATGATTACTTGGATCAGCGGCAGCTTCTAGCCTGCCAACTCGGCCGCCACACGAATAATTCAAAAATATTTAAATTTGATTTTCAACTACAAAACGAAATGTCAGAAAAGCTGGGAAAAACCATCACAACGGGCCGGGCTTTTGATGATTTTGAAAGACAGAAAAACCAGTTTATTTGTAATGACTGGGCTTCGGAAATTTCTCATAAAATTGGGCTTTGTGGTGAAACAAATTGGTTTCCACAAGGCTGAACGTGGGATGCTTTGAGGTTTTCCAATTGTGTTTGAATAATGGTTACCGGTAATTAACAGGAAGGCTATTGAATTCTTTAATCGATTCGCACGCATTTTCTCTTGCTTATTTAGGACATTTGAGAGCTTTAGTTCACTTTTGTGTAGAATATTATTACACTAATAATAATAGGAAATAAAACTGAAATTGCAAATAATATAAAAAAATGTATTTCTTGTAGAACTTAAAAATATCTTTCCGCACACAAGATTTGTGTTGATGGATGATATTTTGTCCAATTTCATCCTTCAAATAGTAGCACTGCTCATTTTATGGCTTTGATAAGATAAGGAAGAAAACTTTTGGACGATATGAAGTCCAATTGCAAAAAAAAATATATTTTTTTTTTCTGTACAATTAAAAGGTTTGCATGAGAATCTTTCTTATGTTACCCACCTCCATTCAATCACATTCAAATTATTATAAATCTTCATGAATTATAAAAAAAAAGCTTTTTTAACGAATTAAATTACAGGAAAAAAATTAATTCATATCCCAAACAATTGAGTTTTAATCAATTTAATTCTAAGTTTTTTTTATTCGCGTGTTTTTCATCCACTTGAGACCACATCAGCATTCATGTGGATCTTATTTATTTTTTTAATGTGGAATTATCGAAATGACGTTGTCTCATTAAAATATGAAAACTAAGCAATTTAAAAAAATAAATGGGGAATCACTCAAAATCAACGTGGATGTTTATTGGGACCGTTAACTCCGATATTAATATAATACTCCCTCTGTCCCGTTTAAATAGGCTCATTTCTTTTCGGCACGGAAATTAAGAGTTGTGAGTGTAGAATGAATTAGTGAAATGAATATTTTATTGTTGAGTGTGAAAAGGTTGCCATTTTTGGAAAGGGTCCAATTTAGTTGGGACGCCGGATTCGGTAAGTGGGCCTATTCTAGCGGGACGGAGGGAGTATTATTCATTTTGGGTTGATCAAGCCCTCACGGTTTTATTTTTTGGTAACATCTCAAAATGCGTCATACTAATAAAAGTTCTATTGACTCTTTTTATACAAGGAAAACATTCCTTCATTTTCCAATATGGGACAATGAGTTTGCATACCCAACCATCCTCCCCTCAAACCAAATGGACCACATTCTCGTGGCTCCTCGTCGAAGAACCATATGTTGTTAATACAGTGTCTGAGAACACACGAACACAATAGTGTTGTACAGAGAAAGACAAACACGACGGTGTTAAAGTACAAAGAAATTAAACCCAGAACAATGTTCAAAGTATGAAGGAATAACAAACAAAATATTGTTAAAGCCGAGTCGAGGAGTCCTCTTCCCGCAAGACAATAACGCCACCTTAGTGCTCGGATTCAGGCGTGTTGTCCCCAAAGGTAAAATGGCTTCGTCTCAGTTGAAGCAACACCGCAGTCGAACGAGCTCCGACGAACTGAACGGAGTTTGGACTGAATTGACCGGTGATGTTGGACAATTTTCAGAGAGAGCTTTTTGGCAGAGTGTTTGTAGCTGAGAGCTAAAAAAATATGCAATACATGTATGCACCTAGAGATACCTATTTATAGGCTTCAACACATGAGGGAGCATGTCTGCCATTTATGGCATGACAACCATTACAGACTCAGACATGATGTCTGACAACAGTTACAGACTCAGACATGAAGTCTGACAACAGTTACAGAGTCAAACATCGAGTCTGACACCATTTCACTCTCAAACACCAAGTCTGAGATGTTACAACCTCAACAGTTACACTCTCAGACATCAGGTCTAAGCAGTCATAACCTCAGACATTAAGTCTGGACATTTACATGTTGAAGTTAATGATTGACACTATGGTGTTGACCGTAACAGTCTAGAATTCAAAACATATATGCTGACTCATCAGCCACGTCATAGGAACTTAACTAAACGAAGTCAAGTCCAGGTCCAATATGCTGGTGTTTGACAAGATCCAACAACAAGTCCAACACCCTTGTGTTTAACAGGTCCAACACTCTCGTGTTAGTCGTCCAAAAAGTTAAGGACATCATATATATGTTAAACCATTCCATACACCATAATGTTCCAACTATTGGTTTAATTTCTCACTCACCGAAATTTAGATTTGAGAAAATAAACATTTGTTACGAGAATTTACACAAGTAAACCCCGAATTTCCAACAATCCCCCCATGAGTGGAAATGCCTAAATGCATTAATGCATAGCCAACTCAGTCCTAGAGAAACGTTAATGCACAAGAAGAGGTAGCTTGTGGCTTTGAACCTTTCATCTTCAATATCATCGAGTACACTGGCGGCTAAGTGGTAAGAATACCTTGAACTAACCCTCCGTCGTGTGTACCTAGACAACGACATTGAAAAAGTAACGTTTCAAAACTCCATCCGTTCTCACGTTTGTTTCCATTACGGGCCATGGAAAACCCCTTTGGATTCATAAGTGTTCGTTTGAAGCGGCTCCACTTCCACTTATATAGGTGACCTCCTATTCCGAGCATTCCTGCCAAGCTCAACCATCACGAGGTTTTCAGGAGTCATTAAAAGTCACTTAGGACTTAACCTATACCACATGCAGGCTCATAACACCTTACTAGCTATCTTTAGGGAAGGGTAGACAAGTCATCTCCAAGGAATCGCCACTAGAAAAGACATTATCTTGTCGATGTTATCACTCGAAATTGTGTAGTTTAGTTGTCCCATTGAACCTAGTTATTGGGATCTCCAATTATCTAGGTTGGGTATCCACTACACTCATTCATATTATGGATTTCAATCTCAGTCCCTTTAGCAACTTGATCTCATTCTTTAAACATTTTGTTAGTACTAACTTTCTCGTCTAGTACTCAACTTTTAGAGATTTTAACTCAACATAGTGGCCGCTTCGGTTATATTTCCTTTTTACTTAGCCAAGTAAATAGATATAACCTCAATGAGATCAAACCATACATGTGTTATGACATTATAACAAATTAACATGTCATTTACCATGTCATAATACACTATCTCAACTTACATTAGTTAATAAACTTTGAGCAAGAAACTTGCATTCTTTAGCTCATCAAAGATGCATTAACTATGTACAAAAGATATTACTATGCCTAAAAGTAGACATTTATAAACAAAGTAGGTAGGAGAGAGAAACAAAGGATCTAGGGCAAAAAGAGAGAGAAGAGTTGTGTCTGAAGAAAAAAGGGGGGAGATGAGGGTTTTGGTAAAGAGAGGAAGTGAGAGGAACAGAAGCCATGCATATATATACTATGTGTGTATATATATGTATGTATGTCTTGATTGGAAATATTTTGGTGAATAAAATTGAAAACTGTGCAGCATGTTGAGAGCTTTAATGGAAGGTTTTTCTGGCCTATTCTTACAGCTATTGACACTGACTTGTTGCCTGTCCAAAACCCTTCTTCTCCCTTCAAATAGGATCAAACCAATCTCCCTCTCTCTCTCTCTCTCTCTCTCTCTCTCTCTCTCTCTCTCTCTC
>JAPKLW010000741.1:4296-72021 GCA_026898455.1 Plectranthus barbatus
TTTCTCTCTCTAATTCTGGTTTTTCTCTGTCTACCTCTCTCAAAAAATGAATTCACATGAATATTTATAGAGGTGGAAGATGTATCTAGCAGTATCTAGGGTTAGATATGCGTTAATCTCCAAATCAGATCCAGACTAGGATTCCCGCATGCGCGTCGACCGTGGCTGCTTGGCGTCGATCGCTGGGCCTTGGACATCCTCGTCGATCGACGAGCATTGGCGTCGATCGACGAGACCTTGACTTCCTTCGATCTCCCTTGTTCCTCCGTCGAGCTCTTGGTTTCCTTTGCCTCGTCGATCGACGAGCCTTTCTGTCGATCGACGGGGTGCTGAAACTGGGATTCTAATCCTTCTCTGTTTTTCGACTAAAAACCTGCATGATTCATCAAACACGACATTCCAAGTACAAAATCTAATTCATGCACGAAAATGATACAAAAACGATCTAAACACTACACAATCAGTCAAAGAACAATAAGATAAGTTGGTGAAAATCCTAACTTATCAGGGATCTTCAAGCCGCGACATCTTGCTTACTATGCCTCCACTTCTCTACACCATAATCTTCTTGCGACGCCGGAACCAAAGGGGTTCAAATCTGCTTCTAAGCATCCTCTTTGGCTCGCTGCAATGTCGGAAGAGATGGCTTCCTTACACGTAAATCAGACATGGGATTTGGTTTCGCCCCCGCCCGACTCAAACATCGTCGGCTCCAAGTGGGTATTTTGCACAAAGTATCGCTCCGATGGAAGCATTGAACGTCACAAGGCTTGGCTTATCGCCCAAGGTTTCTCTCAGATCCTTGGTCACGACTTTTCTCATACCTTTAGTCCGGTTGTCAAAGCTACTACAATTCGGCTTATGATCTCTCTCGCCGTCATTCATAAATGGCCTCTTTATCAGCTTGATCTCAAGAATGCGTTCCTTAACGGTTTTCTTACCTTGCCTGTCTATATGCACCAACCTCCAGGCTTCGTTGATCCACGGTTTCCAAATCATGTATGTCGCCTGAAGAAAGCTTTATACGGTCTCAAGCAAGCACCACGAGCATAGTTTCAGCGTCTTAGTTCGTTTGTCCTATCAGCGGGCTTTACTTCCAGCAAATCTGATACATCCTTGTTTATTTAGTTGCACGGGTCGATTCGGCTTTATCTATTAGTTTATGTCGACAACATAGTTCTTACAGGAATCAGCTCAACACTTATTTCGAATTTCATCACTCGTCTTCACTCTGAATTCACGATCAAGGCCATCGGCCAACTCAGTTATTTTCTTGGTTTATAGGTAGCAAATTTGAACGACGAACTCCTATTATCCCAAGCAAAGTACGCACAGGATATTCTCGCACGAACTGATCTACTGGAAGCAAAACCTATTGGCACGCTGCTCCCTCATGGCCTCACTTTATCACTAACCGGCGACCCTTTCTCCGAGATTACACTCTACAGATCTATTGTCGGTGGTGCATTGCAGTATTTGACCATCACTTGGCCTGATATTTCTTTTGCTGTAAATCTAGCAAGTCAGTATCTTAAAGCCCTAACCGTTGAGAATTTTCAATCAATTAAGAGAATCATGTGTTGTATCAAAGGGACTCTCTCGCATGTACTTTCATTCTCGCGCCGATCTACTTGTGATTTAATTGCTTAATCTGACGCTGATTTGGCACGATGTATAGACACCAGGTGATGGATTTATATACTGAAAGCATTATGATTGGTATATTATGTACAAGGTCGATTGGTTAATATACTAGGAATCATAAATGTTGTATGTTCATCTCCTGTCTGAATTAACAAACATGTGTCGCAAACGCAATTATCCTCTTATCTCGTCGATAGGGAGATCATACGGTGTGTAGTAGATCACGGAAGATCATGTGGATCGTTTGATCTAGCGAGATATAAATGGTTATCACAGTTGAGACAGTTCCAGGATAAACTGTCGGTGTAGGCTGCAGCATACGCGGTAATAAGCATCTTATCTTGGATGGCTTGGTATGCTGGTGTGGGGCACGCATTGATAAGGACCTAAACTGAGATCGGTTCTTTTAACTACCATTAAAAGAATCTATATCTCTATGGCTTGATGAGATCCTAAACCTAAATGAAGGTACAGAAGTATATGCAGATTGTGTATCACTTTGAGTTGCAGTGAAAGGGTCTAGTTGAGCCTGCATATCTGTATATTGGGTGATAACATTCTATGTATGACTGTCTGGTACTAGAACTTGGTAACCACATCCAGTATAGGATGGTGACATTCCCTGAGCAACTCAAAAGGTTCGTTATGCTAAAGTCCTACAGGCTGATTAAGTTCAAGCATAAGTGAAAAAAGTTTGAGTGGATTGACTCAGGAATATAAGATGTTAATTAATTAAATAGCTTGTCAGAGCTTAAATTAATTAACGAATGTCTGTAACCTTAAATGTGGGGATAAACCGAGCCCATGCAACCCGTACCTCAAAACGTGGTAGCAAATCGGTAGGACAATATTGATTCTCTGGTGGAATGAATCAATATTAGTTACTTAATTATATTCTGGGTTGAATATGAGAATTAATTAATTCAAAGGCCTTATTTGCTATTTGCCTTCTTGTCCCTGGTCTGGCCCATGAAAACTCAGGCCCAATAGAAGTCCAGTATTTTCCTATAAATAGGCCTCAGTTTCTCAGATCACAACACACCACAAGATCATATGTTGCACACAACAAACCAGTATTTGGGAGTTGTGGTGATTGACTAGATATGAGAAACGAGGAGGAAATTTTGCTTCTTAACCGGACAAGGAATCTGAAGGGAATCTTCACCAGATATTCGGATTGAGTTGGGATACTGATCAGAAGATCAGACCAGGAGGATCGTCTTCATTATTCTCTTTCCTTATAGTTTTCAAAAATTATTAATTAATTTTCACTAATTTAATTCCCTTTATCTGTTAGGAATTAATCTTTGTGCGCGGGAAAAGAGATCAAGATCAAATCTCTGCGCACTCGTTCATCAGGTTTATACAATCCAAGTATTCCGCATAAACCCCTTTATGCATAATCAATAGGAGCATGCTAGGAATAATCATAGGCATAGCAATTTATTTTTGATATTCCGATTATCGATCTTGGTGTAGGGATTTATCTGTGAACCGAATCACAAAATCCAAATAAGCTGGATCGATTTATGGTTTATTGTTCACAATACAAATTCACAAACCCTAGCATGCAACTATGAATTTAATGCGTGGATAATAGAGATTACCTTAATTCCGTAGTCTCTGTACCGATCTTTCGTGTTTGAATTCCAAATCTTGAATCAACCACGCGATATTAATTAAATCTGCGGAAACAGAAATTAGACAGATTCTAATATCAAGATTTAATTAAAGAAAAAGGGAAGAAGAGGAATCTGTTCTCCAGATTAGATCTTCAGGGCTGTATCCAAATGCTGTTTAGATCTGCTACTGGTGAGGATTCCTCAGATCTGTAGTTGTGCAAGGCCAGAATAGAAATTCTCCTCCCTATGCACAGTATCCGTCTCCCACTCTCCTCTCTCTCTAGGGTTTCACTAATTTGAATTGTGTTACAACTTGTGAGAGAGAGATTTCTATTTATAGACCTAGGGTTTTAACCCTAATGGGCTGCTGGGCTCAATTCAGCATATTTACTTTGGGCCAGACCTGGGACCTGATGCAAATAATAAAGTGGGCCTATATATTATTTAATTCCCATGTCCACAACCCATGACACAATTAATTAATTAATATTAATTCTTTTTCACCACAGAATTAATAGTGACCTACCCCTTTATTACCACGTTATAAGAACGGGCTGCATTTATTGAGAATCCCCATATTTAAGGTTACTGAACATCGGAGCTCCTGACAAGCACTATCTACAATTAATTAATATCTTATTATTCCTGAGTAGTACCACTCAATCCTTATCACTCGTGCCTGAACTTAATCAGCCTGCAGGACTTTGGCACGATGAATGTCATTGAGCTCCTCAGGGAATGTCCCCATCCTATTACTCGGATATGGTTACCTAAACCCAATCTTAGTCAGTACTACACGAACCGCTGTTACCCAAGATGCGAATATACGAGCACGTTACTTAGGCTCTCCACCATGGCAAATCAAAGCAACAGTCAATCCGTGCAAACCCCTGAACCTTCGTTAGGGTTTGGACTCAATCAAAAACGAGATCTTATATTCGCTGATGTCAGACAGTTGAACACATCTCACTGCGGTCCATCAATACGCCACCCTCGCGTACCAGCATGTCAAGTAACCAAGACAGACTACTTATTCCGACAATGCCGCAGCCATCCGGACAGATGTATCCTCATACGCTGTCTCGGCTGTGATCAGGTTTATGTCTCTCTAGGTCAAGTGATCATACTGTCTTCTGCGATCTACTACACGCCGTATGATCGTCCCTATCGTTGAGACAAGAGGATGCCATTGTTACATACATGTAAGTTTGTTTGACAGATAGGAGAAATAAACCATTGTATACTCATTGTAATAAATGCTTTCTGTATAGAAAACCCATCAATCTCCCACTTATACTCAAAGCATAACTAAGCTATTATAGAGTATACAGTTCGTCTATCTAGCCTGCTATCTCGTTAACCACTGTAAGTGGTCGGCATCCACCTCAGATCCAGCTCACGAATATGTCTTTCGTAAACTTTCTGCTGCAAGCTCTTTGTAAATAGATCAGCAAGGTTTTCTGCAGTGTCAATCTTCTTGATCAGCACATCGCCCCTCGATATGATTTCTCGTATGATATGGTACTTTCTCTCTATGTGTTTGCTTGCCCTGTGAGACCGCGGTTCCTTTGAGTTTGCCACTGCACCAGAGTTATCACAATAAATTGTGATGCTCCTCGGCAAACTCGGAATCACGCCCAATTCCAAAAGGTAGTTCCTGAGCCATGCCCCCTCTTTCGAGGCTTCGGAGGCGGCGTCATATTCCGCCTCCATGGTTTAGTCAGCAATGCATTTCTGCTTTGAGCTCCTCCAAGATATAGCTCCACCTCCCACGGTAAACACATATCCCGAAGTCAATTTCTTCTCATCCTGGTCCCCTTGGAAATCCTAGTCTGTATAACCCACAGGGCACATATCCTCATTTGATAAACTATGCAGTAATTCATAGTTCTCTTCTTATACTTGAGGATGTGCTTTACCGCAGTCCAATGCGCCTGTCCAGGGTTAGACTGATATCATGTTACCATGCCAATGACATAACAAATATCTGGCCGGGTACACAGCATCGCATACATGAGGCTACCCAGCGCTGAAGCGTATGGTACAAGACGCATCTCATCTTTTTCCCGATGTGTCTTAGGACACTGCTCACTAGAAAGACGAACGCCATGTCTGAAAGATAGCAATCCTTTCTTGGCGAGTTGCATGCTGAACCGGACTATCACAGTATCCACATAGGATGCCTGAGATAAGCTCAACATCCTTCTCTTACGATCTCGTAAGACCTTAAACCCAAGGATGGAGCCAGCTTCTCCCAAATCCTTCATTTGGAACTGTTTGGATAACTAACACTTGATTTCCGACATCACTCCCTCGTTGTTTCCAAATAGGAGTATGTCATCAACGTATAGTGCAAGGAAAACCACGCTCCCACTGACACAAAGTCGGTAAACACAACTTTCATTTTCCAACTTTGAAAATCCATAGGATTTAATCACATCGTTGAAACGTAAGTTCCACGACCTTGAAGCTTGCTTAAGTCCATACAAGGACTTCTTAAGCTTCTAGACAAGATGTTCTTTGCCTTTGCACACGTATCCCTCAGGTTGCCGCATATAGATGTCCCTACCTTCTCCAAGGTAACCGTTTTGGAAAGCGGTTTTGACATCCATCTGCCAAATCTTGAGGTCCATATGCACAGCTATGGCAAGGAGTATCTGGATGGACTTGAGCATGGCTACGGGTGAAAAGGTTTCGTCATAGTCAATGCACTCTTTCTGACTATAACCTTTTGCCACCAGCCTGGCTTTAAAAGCCGTGATTTCTCCATCCGCCCCTTTCTTTCTCTTGTATACCCATTTGCACCCTATGGCCCTAAAGCCATCAAGCAATTCAGTTTTCTGGTACACATCCATAGCACTTATGGATTCAATTTTGGAATCCATGGCGACACACCATTTATCAACATCCTTGTCTTGCACTGCCTCTTCGTAAGTCAGTGGGTCAGAGTCCTCATGTCTTTCTTCCGGTCTCAAGTCCGAAAACTCATCCACGAACATGTACATTTCCAGCTGAAAATAACTCTCCCACTATGACGAGGCATCGGTGCCGCGTCAGCAATAGGTGCAGTAACTTGTTGTTTTGCACCTTGCACTGAATAACGTGTCTGTGGTGCTGAACCTCTCACAGGTGCACCCATGTTTGCACGTTCCCCTTCCCTTGGAATTGCATTCTCATTTTCAATTTCTTGAAGAACGATATTACTCCTTGACCTGTGGTTTCTTACATACTCGTCCTCCAAGAATCTAGACCTGCTTTCTAACTTATTAGGTTCCTTCGACAGTACGTGTGCCAGACAGCCCCATACTTTGAACTTGCACAAACTTGGTTTGCGACCAAGGAAGAGCTCAAAAGGCGTCTTAGGAACTGATTTAGAAGGCACCACATTTAATATGTAACCGGTTGTTTCCAATGCGTAGCCCCAAAACGAAATTGGTAAGTTTGCATAACTCATCATTGATCTTACCATCTCTAGAAGAGTCCTATTCCTTCTTTCAGCTACACCGTTTTACTGGGGAGTACCCAGTGCAGTCCACTGGGATGTAATCATGTTTTTTGAAAAATACTGCAGGAACTCGTTACCGAGGTATTCGCCACCGCGGTCAGATCGCAATGACTTGATAGTTTTCCCGACCTTCTTTTCTACCTCAGCCTTGAACTATTTGAATTTCTCAAAGCACTCAGACTTGTAGCGGAGCAAGTAAACGTATACGTACATTGAGTAATCGTCAATAAAAGTGACGAAGTACTCGTACCCTCCACGAGCCTGCGTGGACATGGGTCCACATAAGTCAAAATGGATCAATTCCAACACTTCCTCTGCTCGAGACTGACTAGCCTTAAAAGGCCTAGTTGACATCTTGCCCTCGATGCTGGATTCACAGACTTGATAAGGTACAGCCCGGACTAAGTCCAATGTACCGTCATTTCAAAGTCGCTGAATCCGCTTCAAGCTGATGTGACCCAATCTCAAGTGCCAGAGATATGTAAGATCCTCTTCAGAAGAAGTAAGTTTTCTCTTCCTAGGATTATCAATTACGGATGAATTACATGCAACACTTACGGAAGACTTATGATTGTAGTTAATAAAAGAAAGAGAATTATTCAGCATCCCACGACAGATAACGCCGTTATTACCAATGATAGAAACACCACTATAAAAAATAACTGAATATCCATTAACGTAAAGTTTGGAAACTGAAATAAGATTCCGCCGAAAATCCGGTACGTACAAAACATCTCTCAAAGTTAAAACAGAATCATCAAATTATAATCTTTCTTCCAGTGACCAGCCTTGCCACACCTAAAACACTTGTCCCTTTTATCAGGCACGCCCGGTGTCCTTTTTGACTTTCTACCAGAAGTTTTACCTTTGGCTTTCTTCTTAAACATTCCTTTGCGCCTCTTGCCAACCAGCGCAACAGAACGACTGCTAGAAGTAGCCAAAGCAACTTTTTCTGGTTGCATTACTAATTCCGCTGCCATCAAGTCATTGATTACCTCGTTAAGAGTGTACTATTTTTTGCTCATGACATCATTCAGTCTAAAGTTCTCATAGGACTTTGGCAGAGAGTTGAGGATGATATCAACCTGTGCTTCCGCATCGATACCACCTCCGTGTAGCGTGAGCTCATCCATAAGGTGAGTCATGCCGACCACGTGCTCTCTAACCGAGCTACCTTCTACCATTTTCTTCCCCACGATTTCCCTCATGAGATTGAATCTGACTGCTCGGTCTGACTCACCATAGGTCGCTGTGAGGCTGTCCATTATGTCACCATATGAATGATGTTGTTGTGCAAGTACATTGGACATAGTAGTCATCATATAACATTTCACTATATTGTTTGACTTAAGCAACTTGTTATAGTAGCTCCTTTCCTCATTAGTCGATGCATTAGTGGGAGCAGCCGGACGAGGCTTATCAAGGACAAACTTGTGTTCCTCTGCGACAAGGATGTAATCCAAGTTGCGTTTCCATTCTTGGAAATTGGGACCGGTTAGTTGGTTTTGTGCTAAGATATTGATCACATTTGATAAAGCATGTCTGAAAACAATAAATTAAAGCAGAAATTAAAACATAGTCGCAAACTATTGAAACAATTAAATATTGAAACCTTATGATAATGCAATATTAACGTTTCCTCAAATTTGCCTAAGTATTACTATTGCAAGCCACACATGTGGACGTTTACAACAAAACACTTAACCAGACTGCATCTTTCAATTCCAGTCCTTTAATTCGAATCCATGCCCGGGTTCCTTAGACAAATGGAATTAATAATTGGAGACTAACTTAAGACCATATTATCCTACTGAGCAGGGACATCACAAATGAGTTATACTCTGGATAACATCTAAGCTAGCTTACCAACAAAGCCAACCCTCCCATACAAGGATATATTGAAACACACCCGATCCCTATAATAAGGTTGTCTCATTTAATTCAATCCCTAGAGAACTTATGAAAATTCAATACGCAAGCTACACATGTAGACGTTTATGCATGAACTCCCACTTCTCACATGAAATAAATGTTTGTTTTAAGAAATCCTATCTATTAGAACTTATGAATAATAAATTAAGTAAGCTACACACGTAGACGTTTACCTAATAAATTACCCACTTCCAATAAAGGATCGCTTTGTGGAGCTCTTACTAAATTATGAGCTTAGTAATTTTTAATTCATAAGGTTCAATTGCACAGATTATTTTATGTAGCCATAATTATAACATTGCTAAAATTCTATCATGCATAGCATGAACCCCGAATTTATAGTTATAATTAATTACACAAAATAAATCACATAGCATGCTTTAAAGCTGTAAATAAAAGCAGTAAACATGCTCCTATTATCTACAACATGCTTATATGCTGCACAATTAAATTAAACACATATATCATGCGAAGACAGATAATAAAACAAATAAAAAATGTCCTCGTGGCCCCATGATACAAAATAAAAATAATTCTAACTATTACAAGTTGGAATTAATTATACAGATCTTCGACTGGGCTTCCACTACTTGGACTGTGATCTGAATTTATTTTCTGAATCTTGGCCTCCAAGATTTGATCCATCAGAAAATTGGACAAATGGGCAAGTTAACCAAATTGCAGGCCTAGGCAC
This sequence comes from Plectranthus barbatus, assembly GCA_026898455.1. Classification (NCBI taxonomy): domain Eukaryota; kingdom Viridiplantae; phylum Streptophyta; class Magnoliopsida; order Lamiales; family Lamiaceae; genus Plectranthus; species Plectranthus barbatus. The sequence continues at coordinate 13,694 of JAPKLW010000741.1, forward strand.
ACATTGCAGGCCTAGGCAAACATTGCAGGCCCAATAGCCAGCGAGAACTTGGCCCGACAAGCCACCACCGGCAAACCACCGCTGCCGCCGCTGCGAGGGCTCTCGGAATTGCGCAACAGCCATGCACGTACGTGCATGGTTGTAGCCCGCGATTCCGCCTCCTCTGGCCGTCGCCCATTTCGTATGCCACTGCCCCGGCTTGCCCCGACCGTCGTCCGAACCGCCGTTCACCTTTCTTCTCCACCGTCGGCTACCATGACTCGCCGGAAAATGCGCAGGGAGAGCGACGTGAGAGACGCGCGCACAGCACGCAAACCCTAGGGTTTGCGATGCCCTGCACGTACTAGCCACCCCATCAGATCGCCCCCAGCCCGCGCCTCCAGCCACGAGCCACCGCCATCACCACCTGGCCCTGCACCGATGCCGACCGAAGGGAGGGGAAGGCATCGCCGGCATGCGCGCAGGGCCGCGCAGGCCTGCTGTGCATGCGCGCGCGCCTCGCGCCCATGTCGCGCCACCACCGTCCTTGGCCGCCTGCTGCTCCGCCCCCCGTATCGCCGGCCACCTCTGGAGCCCCGCACCTGGCCTGGCCGACTTTGGCCGTGCGGTTCCTGCCCGTCGCGCGCGCGCGGCCGCGCCGGCCACCGCGCGCCTGCTCTGCCATACGCAACCGTCGTGCATTGTGCGGTCGTACCTTTTTCGTGTTCTTCGTTCTCCATTTTACAGATTTAATTTTTATATAAAAGATTACATTGAATAATCCTAATTACAATCTAAAAATCTAAAAATCTAAATCTAACCACGGATTTATCTCGTGGGTGAAAAACGAATCCTTATAAAAGGGCGGATTAACCCGAGAACCATGAGGACGAAAAACATAGACATACAATCCATAAAACCCATGCAATCATTCAATAATAATTATCATGCAAATCATAGGCAATATTATTTTTCCGATAGAGCCAATTAATTCAACCTGGCTTTGATACCAATTGAAGGGATTCGTGAACTGAATCATGAAGTCCGTTTGCCAAGGATCGTTAATTGGAATATCAAAAATAAATTGCTATGCCTATGATTAATCCTAGCATGCTCCTATTGAATATGCATAAGGGGGTTTATGCGGAATACCTGAATTGCAAAACCCTGAAGAACGAGTGCGCGGAGATTCCTCTTGATCCTTTCCCATGCACAAAGATTTAATCCCTAACAGATTGAGGAATTAAATCTTATGAAAATAAAACAATTATTTTCGAAAAACAAGGAGAGAGTGAAGAAAGAAAATCCTCCTGATCTGATCTTCTGATCTGTATCCCAACTCAATCTGAATATCTGGTGAAGATTCCTTTTAGATTCCTTGCCCGGTTGAGAAGCAGAATTTCCTCCTCGTTTATCAGATCTAGTCGATCACCACAGCTCCCAAAACTTGGTTTGCTGTGTGCAACTTATGATCTTGTGGTGTGTTGAGATTTGAGGAACTTAGGCCTATTTATAGGAAAATACTGAACTTCTTTTGGGCTTGAGTTTCATGGGCCAGACCAGGGACCAGAATGCAAATAGCAAATAAGGCCTATCAATTAATTAATTATCATATTCAACCCAGAATATAATTAATTAATTAATATTGATTCATTCCACCAGAGAATCAATACTGTCCTACCTCTTTGCTACCACGTTTTGAGGTACGGGTTGCATGGGCTCGGTATATCCCCACATTTAAGGTTACAGACATTCGTTAATTAATTTAAGCTCTGACAAGCTATTTAATTAATTAACATCTTATATTCCTAAGTCAATCCACTCAAACCTTTTCACTTATGCTTGAACTTAATCAGCCTGCAGGACTTTAGCCTAAAGAACCTTTTGAGCTGCTCAGGGAATGTCACCATCCTATACTGGATGTGGTTACCTAGTTCCAGTACCAGACAATCATACACAAACTGTTATTACCCAAGATACAGATATACAAGCTCAACTAGAGCCTTTCACTGCAACTCAAAGTAATACACAATCTGCATATACTTCTGTACATTCATATAGGCTTAGGATCTCATCAAGCCATAGAGATCTAGATTCTTTTAATGTCAGATAAAAGAATCGATTGGACTTAGGTCCTTATCAATGTGTGCCCCACACCAGCATACCAAGCCATCCAAGACAAGATGCTTATTACTGCGTATGCTGCAGCCTACACCGACAGTTTATCCTGGAACTTTCTCAGTTGTGATAACCATTTATATCTCGCTAGGTCAAACGATCCATACGATCTTCCGTGATCTACTACACACCGTATGATCTCCCTATCGACGAGATAAGAGGATAATTGCATTTGCGACACATGTTTGTTAATTCAGACAGGAGATGAACATACAACATTTATGATTCCCAGTATATTAACAAATCGACCTTGTACATAATATACCAATCATAATGCTTTCAGTATATAAATCCATCAGATATCAATCTCGCCTTGCGCACTGATATTACCACCCCGCACAGTGAACTATCTCATGAGCTCAATCATAGACATCATGTGTGCTGTCACCGAACTATCTTCAATCATCTTCTTGCACACAAGATCGTGCACAAGTCTATAGTTAATAGTCCGCTCCACATTGCCATAAGCAGTCAAGAGATCTTTCCAGATCTCTCCAGCTCTATTGAAGTTCTCATACTTGTGCTTTAATTCTCTAGATAGGCCAGTCGTGATAAGCCAATAGGCGAAATCATCAGCATCCTCCCATCTTTCATAAAACTCAAGCTCAAGTTCACAAACCCCATCATAGCCAGGCACAAGTGGATCCATGAAAAGAACATGTGCTTGATTTTCAGATAAAGGACGTGTTTGATGCAAAAACTCCATTCAGGGAAGTTCGGAATAGTTAAAGGATTGAGAGCAAGAATATGATCAACAATAGACATAGACATAATCTGAAACAATAAAGAATCTTAAATAAGAACATACATGCAGTACTTCGAAAACAAATGCATTGAAAACCTTTTCATAAGCTACACTCCACCACAAAAAAAAACTATTTGTAGTGACAATAATCTTAGTGACATTTAAATTTTTGTGGCTAAAAATATAATTACAGTAACAATTATGCATTTTGTCACAAAAAATACAATTTGTGACAATTTTATTAGTTGCGGGTATTTATTATAACTAAAGTTAGTGACAATAATAATTTTATCACTAAATATATATGTATAGCAATAATAAATTCTTTTGTCACAAAACATATAATTTGTGACACTTTTGTTAGTTGCGAGTATTTATTGTCACTAAAGTTAGTAACAATAATATTTTTGTCACTAAACATATATCTAAAGTAACAATAAGTTTTCTTGTCACAAAAAATATAATTTGTGACAATTTCATAAGTTGTGAATATTTATTGTCACTAATGTTAGTGACAATAACTTTTTTTGTTACTAAAAACACTATTTTAGCTGCAACAAATTTTTTCATCACAATTTATTTTTAATTTGTAACAAATTCATATGTTGTTAGTATTTACCGTCAATAAAGCCAGTGACAATAATTTTTTTGGTAACTAAAAATATTTTATTTTGACAATAACCCAATTTATCACAACAAATTATAAATTGTGACAATTTAATATATTATCACTGAATTCGACAACAATAATATTTTTTATGATATTTTAGCTAAATCTCAAAATCTAATAAACCCCACTAGTTTATTATTAATCACTTTACAAGCCATCAATTTGATTTTGATAACGTAATATCTCAAACTCTTAAAATTTCATAAAATTCTATTTGATACTTGCAAATTTATGAAGTTATATAAATAATAATTAAATATTAACTTTATATATTTCAGTAATTAAATTATATAAATATTTGTATTTAAGTAATAAAGATTAATAAAAAATTAAATTTAATATCATTTAAATTATAATTGAAAATTATATTAATATTTAAATTTGAAATGAGTTAATTACGTATTCAAAATATTAAATAATGCATAAATTTTAAATTATTTAATTAAATTATAATTTTCAATTATATATTATCTAAAATCTATTTTTAATATAAATTAAAATCTTATGTAATAAATTTTTAATTAAAAATTATTTTTTATTCAAATCTAATTTTTACTAATGTTATAAATTAAATAACTAGAGCCACTTCGGAAAATTCTAAATAAAGTAAAATTAAATATTGTGCAGTAATTTTTTTGTATAAAATTTCATTCTACCAATATTTAATTTTACTTTTAATTCTTAGAATTCTATGATGTGGTAGTAGTTTTTTAATTTTTAATATTGTTAAAAAAACTTAATTTATAAAGCATGAAATAGGATTCTACAAATTTATAAAGTTAAGATAAATAGTCATCGTTATATATATATATATATATATATTAATTATCCATAATATCAACAATCAATCACTTAGTGCAGTGGATGGATACAAAGGATTGAACTAAGAAGTAAAAGGTTCGAATCTTAATGGAAGAATGAAATATTAATTTTTTCTATAACTATGTGCAGAGTCCTGATTATTGGTGGGATGGTGCGGTGCAGTGACGGCTCGATGGTCTTGGTGCAGTGCGGTTGGTCGATGACTTAAGGTTGTGGCTTGGTGGTGGCGGGCAAGTTGTGGTTCGTGCATTGCGGTTGGTAGATGGCTTAGTGCATTGGTCGCGGCTCGGTGGAGGCTAGGCCGACAGTTAGGTGCGGACCGTGCGGTGTAGGTGGGGGTTCAAATGATTTGGTCAACGGGGTAGGTGTTTTATTGACGATAAATTACGCTTAACTAAATATTAAGTTTTTGTGATAATTAGTGTTGTGGCTAAATCATGTTTATTTAGTGACAACACTAGTGTTGTGGCTAAAACATGTTTATTTAGTGACACACATATGTGTGACTATATCACGATATTTTAGTGACGACAAATTATGCTACTAAATATTAAAGTTTTTGTGATAATTAGTTTAGTGGCTAAAACATGTTTATCTAGTGACAACACATTTGTGTGGCTATATCATGATAATTTAGCAACGATTATAGTTTGTAACTAATTAATAGTGAATTAGTGATGAAACTTGGTGTCACAATAAAATAGAGCAATAGTGGCAACTATCGTAGTTCATGGCTAAACCTTTTAGCGACTATTCAGTAGCCACGACATTGTGACGACACACAATATTGTCACTAAGATGCTATAGTGACAAAATTCATATTTATAGTGACAACTTTTGTCGTCATTATAGACCATTTTTTTGTAGTGCTCGTAGACGTTTACGATGTCACCCTCAACCAGAACTGCGGGTTTTAAGCCCCAATTCTTTAATTTCACTACCATGTTAGAAACCTTTCGACACTAGAAATTAATAATTAGTGAAAACCTTAGACCAAGTCATCTCTCAAGGACAGGGAAGCAGCAACTGCATTATATCCTACAATGTTTCTAAGCGATTAACCACAAATTTAACTCTGGCCAAAAGAGACAGTTTAGCATGGCACGTAACCATACCGCACATCCCTTAATGCTTTCGTTATCTATAATTTAAATCAATCCTAGAATACTTATGAAAGAGATCCACGCAAACTACACTCGTAGACGTTTACGCAAAACCCTCCCACTATTCACATGATTTACATTGTTTGTCTAGAAATCCCAACAACTGTACCCATGCACCTCCAAAAACTAGCAATCTACACTCGTAGACGTTTACTAGAGCGAGAGATGCACTTATAGCCTAGGACCGCTTTGTGGAGGTCTATTGATTCTAATTAAAAAATCCGCTTAGTATTTTTCTTTCAAAAAAGGTTTCTCATCTGCGCACATATAATTTCTTTGTCATTATATTTTCCGAATTTTTGCATGTAATGAAACAAGCCCAATAATTCCTAAAATATAGTCCAACAAGAAATTAATCACATAAGCATGCTTGGAAAACTGTAAATAATAAAAGCAGTAAATCATGCTTTTCCTATTATCTGCACATGTTTAATTGCGCACATAATAAATCACATATCATACGAGGACAATTAAGGCAAACAAAAATTCCTCGTGGCCCCACAAAACAGGAAATAAAATCCCATCTATTACAATTTGAAATTTGAATTTATTTGGATAAATCCAAATCTTCTTCAAATCTTTTGGGATTTAGGGTTTTGTGATTTGATGATTGACCCCAAACCCTAATGCAAACCCTAGGGATTTATATCGAATTGGGCCAATCGCCAAAAACACGAACCACCGCGACAGGACTAGCCCCCGCCGACGACGGACACGCCGCCGCCGCCCAGCACTGCAGCGTGCATGCGCACGCGCGCGCACCCCGCGTCGCCGGCCCCCGCCCCTGTGCGCCCGCGCGCGACTCCACCTGCCACCGCGGCCCGCTACCGCAGCCACCGTCGCGGTCGCATGTGCGCGCGGCCTCCTGCCGCCGCCCTCGTCCGTCGGCTCCATCTTTGTTCTTCGTCCCGACCCATCCAATTACAGATTTGAATAAAAAATTACAGAATCTATTCTATTACAATTTTCTATCAAATCTAATCTAATCATGGATTTTTTCGTGATTTTACAAAACAGATTCAACCGTACACGGATGAACCACCGTGGGCTGAATCAAACAGGTTGCCACGAGGAACAAAACCATCCACAATAAAATAAAATTCATACATGCATCAATGAATTTATTATGAACAACAGAGCAATAAATCAAAAACCTGGCTCTGATACCATTTCAGGGATTTATCCGTGAACCGAATCACAAAATCCAAATAAGCCGGATCGATTTATGGTTTATTGTTCACAATACCAATTCACAAACCCTAGCATGCTCCTATGAATTTAATGCGTGGATAATAGAGATTACCTTAATTCCGTAGTCTCTGTACCGATCTTTCGCGTTTGAATTCCAAATCTTGAATCAACCACGCAATATTAATTAAATCTGCGGAAACAGAAATTAGACAGATTCTAATTTCAAGAATTAATTAAAGAAAAAGGGAAGAAGAGGAATCTGTTTTCCAGATTAGATCTTCAGGGCTGTATCCAAATGTGCAAGGCCAGAATCAAAATTCTCCTCCCTCTGCATAGTATCCGTCTCCCACTCTCCTCTCTCTCTGGGGTTTCACTGATTTAAATTGTGTTACAACTTGTGAGAGAGAGCTGTCTATTTATAGACCTAGGGTTTTAACCCTAATGGGCTGCTGGGCTCAATTCAGCATATTTACTTTGGGTCAGACCTGGGACCTAATGCAAATAATAAAGTGGGCCTATAAATTATTTAATTCTCATGTCCACAACCCAGGATACAATTAATTAATTAATATTAATTCTTTTTCACCACAGAATTAATACTGACCTACCCCTTTATTACCACGTTATGAGAACGGGCTGCATTTATTGAGAATCCCTATATTTAAGGTTACCGAACATTCATTAATTAATCGGAGCTTCTGACAAGCTCTATCTACAATTAATTAATATCTTATTATTCCTGAGTAGTACCACTTAATCCTTATCACTCGTGCCTGAACTTAATCAGCCTGCAGGACTTTGGCACGATGAATGTCATTGAGCTCCTCAGGGAATGTCCCCATCCTATTACTCGGATATGGTTACCTAAACCCAGTCTCAGTCAGTACTACACGAACTACTGTTACCCAAGATGCGGATATACGAGCACGTTACTTAGGCTCTCCACCATGGCAAGTCAAAGCAACAGTCAATCCGTACAAACCCCTGAACCTTCGTTAGGGTTTGGACTCAATCAAGAACGAGATCTTGTATTCGCTGATGTCAGACAGTCGAACACATCTCACTGCGGTCCATCAATACGCCACCCTCGCGTACCAGCATGTCAAGTAACCAAGACAGACTACTTATTCCGACAATGCCGCAACCATCCAGACACACGTATCCTCATACGTTGTCTTGGCTGTGATCAGGTTTATGTCTCACTAGGTCAAGTGATCATACTGTCTTCTGCGATCTACTACACGCCGTATGATCGTCCCTATCGGTAAGACAAGAGGATGTCATTGTTACATACATGTAAGTTTGTTTGACAGATAGAAAAAATAAACCATTGTATACTCATTGTAATAAATGCTTTCGGTATAGAAAACCCATCAAACTCCCACTTATACTCAAAGCATAACTAAGCTATTATAGAGTATACAATTCGTCTATCTAGCCTGCTATCTCGTTAACCACTGACAGTGGTCTGCATCCACATCAGACCCAACTCACGAATATGTCTTTCATAAACTTTCTGCGGCAAGCTCTTTGTAAATGGATCAGCAAGGTTGTTTGCAGTGTCAATCTTCTTGATCAGCACATCGCCCCTCGATACAATTTCTCGTATGATATGGTACTTTCTCTCTATGTGTTTGCTTGCCCTGTGAGACCGCGGTTGCTTTGAGTTCGCCACTGCACCAGAGTTATCACAATAAATTGTGATGCTCCTCGGCAAACTCGGAATCACGCCCAATTCCAAAAGGTAGTTCCCGAGCCATACCCCCTCTTTCGAGGCTTCGGAGGTGGCGACATATTCCACCTCCATGGTGTAGTCAGCAATGCATTTCTGCTTTGAGCTCCTCCAAGATATAGCTCCACCTCCCAAGGTAAACACATATCCCGAGGTCGATTTCTTCTCATCCTGGTCCCCTTGGAAATCCTAGTCTGTTTAACCCATAGGGGACAAATCCTCACTTTGATAAACTAGGCAGTGATTACTAGTTCTCCTCTTATACTTGAGGATGTGCTTTACCGCAGTTCAATGCGCCTGTCCAGGGTTAGACTGATATCATGTTACCATGCCAACGACATAACAGATATCTGGCCTGGTACACAACATCGCATACATGAGGCTACCCACCGTTGAAGCGTATGGTACAAGACTCATCTCATCTTTCTCCCGATGTGTCTCAGGACACTGCTCACTAGAAAGACGAATGCCATGTCTGAAAGGTAGCTATCCTTTCTTGGCGAGTTGCATGCTGAACCGGGCTATCACAGTATCCACATAGGATGCATGAGATAAGCTCAAAATCCTTCTCTTACGATCTCGTAAGACCTTAATCCCAAGGATGTAGCCAGCTTCTCCCAAATCCTTCATTTGGAACTGTTCAGATAACTAACACATGATTTACGACATCACTCCCTCGTTGTTTCCAAATAGGAGTATGTCATCAACGTATAGTGCAAGGAAAACCACGCTCCCACTGACACAAAGTCGGTAAACACAACTTTCATTTTCCAACTGTGAAAATCCATAGGATTTAATCACATCGTTGAAACGTAAGTTCCACGACCTCGAAGCTTGCTTAAGTCCGTACAAGGACTTCTTAAGCTTCCAGACAAGATGTTCTTTCCTTTGCACACGTAGCCCTCAGGTTGCCGCATATAGATGTCCCTACCTTCTTCAAGGTAACCGTTTTGGAAAGCGGTTTTGACATCCATCTGCCAAATCTCGAGGTCCATATACGCAGCTATGGCAAGGAGTATCTGGATGGACTTGAGCATGGCTACGGGTGAAAAGGTTTCGTCATAGTCAATGCCCTCTTTCTGACTATAACCCTTTGCCACCAGCCTGGCTTTAAAAGCTGTGATTTCTCCATCCGCCCCTTTCTTTCTCTTGTATACCCATTTGCACCCTATGGCCCTAAAGTCATCCAACAATTCAGTTTTCTGGTACACATCCATAGCAGTTATGGATTCAATTTCGCAATCCATGGCGATACACCATTTATCAACATCCTTGTCTTGCACTGCCTCTTCGTAAGTCAGTGGGTCAGAGTCCTCATGTCCGTCTTCCGGGCTCAAGTCTGAAAACTCATCCACGAACATGTACATTTCCAGCTGGAAAATAACTCTCCCACTACGACGAGGCATCGGTGCCGCATCAGCAATAGGTGCAGTAACTTGTTGTTCTGCACCTTGTACTGAAGAACTTGTCTGTGGTGCTGAACCTCTCATAGATGCACCCATGTTTGCATGTTCCCCTTCCCTTGGAATTGCATTCTCGTTTTCAATTTCTTGAAGAACGATATCACTCCTTGACCTGTGGTTCCTTACATACTCGTCCTCCAAGAATCTAGCGTTGGTGCTAACAACGACTCTCTGACTCTCAGGACAGTAAAAGTAACCACCTTTTGTTTGCCTGGGATACCCTATAAACAACATTACCTTTGACCTGCTTTCTAACTTATTAGGTTCCTTCGACAGTACGTGTGCCAGACAGCCCCATACTCTGAACTTGCACAAACTTGGTTTGCGACCAAGGAAGAGCTCAAAAGGCGTCTTAGGAACTGATTTAGAAGGCACCACATTTAATATGTAAGCGGTTGTTTCCAATGCGTAGCCCCAAAACGAAATTGGTAAGTTTGCATAACTCATCATTGATCTTACCATCTCTAGAAGAGTCCTATTCCTTCTTTCAGCTATACCGTTTTGCAAGGGAGTCCCAGTGCAGTCCACTGGGATGTAATCATGTTTTCTGAAAAATACTGCAGGAACTCGTTACCGAGGTATTCGCCACCACGGTCAGATCGCAGTAGCTTGATAGTTTTCCCGACCTTCTTTTCTACCTCAGCCTTGAACTCTTTGAATTTCTCAAAGCACTCAGACTTGTAGCGAAGCAGGTAAACGTATCCGTACCTTGAGTAATCGTTAATAAAAGTGACAAAGTACTCGTACCCTCCACGAGCCTGCGTGGATATGGGTCCACATAAGTCAAAATGGATCAATTCCAACACTTCCTCTGCTCGAGTCTGACTAGCCTTAAAAGGCCTAGTTGACATCTTGCCCTCGATACAGGATTCACAAACTTGATAAGGTACAGCCCAGACTAAGTCCAATGTACCGTCATTTGCAAGTCGCTGAATCCGCTTCAAGCTGATGTGACCCAATCTCAAGTGCCAGAGATATGTAAGATCCTCTTCAGAAGAAGTAAGTTTTCTCTTCCTAGGATTATCAATTACGGATGAATTATCATGGCCAGAATTGAAATTCTCCTCCCTCTGCACAGTAGCCGTAGCCCACTCTCCTCTCTCCCTAGGGTTTCACTGATTTGAATTGTGTTACAACTTGTGAGAGTGAGCTGTCTATTTATAGACCTAGGGTTTTAACCCTAATGGGCTGCTGAGCTCAATTCAACATATTTACTTTGGGCCAGACCTGGGACCTAATGCAAATAATAAAGTGGGTCTATAAATTATTTAATTCCCATGTCCACAACCCAGGACACAATTAATTAATTAATATTAATTTGTTTTCACCACAAAATTAATACTGACCTACCCTTTTATTACCACGTTATGAGAACGGGCTGCATTTATTGAGAATCCCCATATTTAAGGTTACCGAACATTCATTAATTAATCGGAGCTTCTGACAAGCTCTATCTACAATTAATTAATATCTTATTATTCCTGAGTAGTACCACTTAATCCTTATCACTCGTACCTGAACTTAATCAGCCTGCAGGACTTTGGCACGATGAATGTCATTGAGCTCCTCAGGGAATGTCCCCATCCTATTACTCGGATATGGTTACCTAAACCCAGTCTCAGGCAGTACTACACGAACTGCTGTTACCCAAGATGTGGATATACGAGCACGTTACTTAGGCTCTCCACCATGGCAAGTCAAAGCAACAGTAAATCCGTGCAAACCCCTGAACCTTCGTTAGGGTTTGGACTCAATCAAGAACGAGATCTTGTATTCGCTGATGTCAGACTGTCGAACACATCTCACTGCGGTCCATCAATACACCACCCTCGCGTACTAGCATGTCAAGTAACCAAGACAGACTACTTATTCTGACAATGTCGCAGCCATCCAGACAGACGTATTCTCATACGCTGTCTCGGCTGTGATTAGGTTTATGTCTCACTAGATCAAGTGATCATACTGTCTTCTGCGATCTAGTACACGCCGTATGATCATCCCTATATGTGAGATAAGAGGATACATTGTTACATACATGTAAGTTTGTTTGACATATAAGAGAAATAAATCGTTGTATACTCAATGTAATAAATGCTTTCTGTATACAAAACCCATCACTTAGCAAAAGGACTTCGTGATTCAGTTCACGAATCCCTTCAATTGGTCTCAGAGCCAAGTTAATTAATTGGCTCTGTCGGGAAAAATAATATTGCCTATGATTTGCATGATAATTATTATTGAATGAATGCATGAATGGTTTATGGATTGTATGTTCGTGTTTTCGTCCTCGTGGTTCTCGGGTTAATCCATCCTTTTATAAGGATTCATTTTTTACCCACGAGATAAATCTGTGGTTAGATTAAATTCCAAATTGTATTAGGATGCAATTTTATGCAATTTTCAATTTTGAATTAAATCTGTAAAATGAAGAACGAATAACACGAAGAACAAAAAACGAAGGATTGCGCGATGCATTGCGGCGGGGCACGATGGTGCCGACACGAGGGACGTGCACAGCGGTCGTGAAGCTGCGAGGGCACGCCGGTGGCGCACGCAGTAGACGGCCGGGCAGGCCGCAGCTAGCGCGGCGGCGCGCAGCGGAACCCTAAGTTCTGCGCAGCCACGGGCAGCAGGCAGCAGCCACACGATGGCACGATCGTGGAGGCGTGGTGCGGGCACGGCAGGCGGTGGCCAGGCGCACGCGGCGGCGTGCGCAGGTGCTGCAAAACCTAGGGTTTTGTGCGTGCACGTTGCGCGGCGTTCCTGCACTGGCGCCGACATCTCTCCTGCTCGTTGGTCGGCGATGGTGTGGTGCAGTGCAGCGTGGCTCGGGAGGAGGAAGGCAGCGGCGGTGGCAGTGCAACTGCAGCAGGTGCAAACCCTTAGGTTTGCAGCCGCAGCCGAGGCGCACGTCCTCACTGCGCCCTGCGCGCAATTCCGGCGAGCTAGGGTGGCCAGCGTTGGAGAAGATGAAGTCCAGTAGTTCGGGCGACGGTCGGGGCAAGTCGGGTGGTGGCATGCGAAGCGGGCGACGACTGGAGGATGTGGAATCGCGGGCTGCAACCATGCGACGTGCATGCATAGCTGTTGTACGATTCTGATAGCCCTCACGGTGACGGCGGTGGTTCGCTGGTGGTGGCCCGTCGGGCTGAGTTCTCGTGGGATATCGGGCTTGGAATGTGTGCCTGGCCCGCGATTGGGTTAACTGACCCAGTCGTCCTATTTTCTGATGAATCAAATCTTGGAGGCCAATTTTTCAGAAAATAAAATCAGATCACAGTCCAAGTTGTGGGAGCCTAGTTGAAGATCTGTGAAATAATTCCAAAGTGTAATAGATAGAATTATTTCTTAATTCCGTATCATGAGGCCACGAGGATATTTTTTATTTGCTTTATTATTTGTCTTCGCATGATATATGTGTTTAAATTAATTGCGCAACATATAAGCATGATGTAGATAATAGGAGCACGCTTATTGCTTTTATTTACAGCTTTAAAGCATGCTCTATGATTTATTTTGTGTAATTAATTATAACTATAAATTCGGGGATCATGCTTTGCATGATAGAATTTTAGCAATGTTATAATTATGGCTACATAAAATAATATGTGCAATTGAACCTTATGAATTTAAAAATTACTAAGCTCATTATTTAATAAGACCTCCACAGAGCGATCCTTTATTGGAAGTGGATAGTTTATTAGGTAAACGTCTACATGTGTAGCTTACTTAATTTATTATTCATAAGTTCTAATAGATAGGATTTCTTAAAACAAACATTTAATTCATGTGAGAAGTGGGAGTTCATGCGCAAACGTCTACATGTGTAGCTTGCGTATTGAGTTTTCATAAGTTCTCTAGGGATTGAATTAAATGAGACAACCTTATTATAAGGGATCAAGTGTGTCCTAGCAGATCCTTATATGAGAGGGTTGGCTTTGGTGGTAAGCTAGCTTAGATGTTATCCAGAGTATAACTCATTTGTGATGTCCCTACTCAGTAGGATAATATGGTCTTAAGTTAGTCTCCAATTATTAATTCCATTTGTCTAAGGAACCCGGACATGGATTGGAATTAAATGACTGGAATTGAAAGATGCAGTCTGGTTAAGTGTTTTGTTGTAAACGTCCACATGTGTGGCTTTCTATAGTAATACTTAGGCAAATTGGAGGAAACATTAATATTGTTTTATCATAAGGTTTCAATATTTAATTGATTCAATTGTTTGCAACTATGTTTTAATTTTTTCTTTAATTTATTGTTTTCGGACATGTCTACTACTCATATTGTTTACCTCTTAGCATCAAACCCTTTAACTGGTCCGAATTTTCCTGAATGGTAATTTTGCCTGATGGAACTACTCTGTACTGCAAAACATGCCTATATACTTTACATGGACCCACTTGTCTCCTCAGTATTCGAATTGTTCTAGCTATGAGCGAGAATTCTATGAAAGATGGAAAGCTTCTGATGAGTTTACTCGCTATCTCATCATGAACAATCTTTCTAGAGAATTAAGGCACAAATACAGAAAATATCAAAGTGTTGTTGAGATATGGAGGGAACTTGTGAAAGTATATGGGAAGGTGAGATGAACTATCAGTTATGATCTTGTGAAAGACCTGGTTTGCAAGAAAATGACTGAGGGGAGTTCGTTGGCTATGCACTTCGTTAGTATGATGAAAATTATGAAGAAATATAGAAAGAGAGGTGGACGAATCATTAAGTGGGGAGAAATAAACATCGTCTTGCACTCTCTTTCTGATTCTTATAATGGTTTCATCAAGTCTCTCGGTGCCAGGCGCGAGTTTCCTCCACATGAGTTACTCAGGGCCCTGTTGCGAGAGGAGTCTGACATGATAACACTCAAGTTTGCTCCAAATTTGTCAGCTTTTGACAAGGCAGTTGCTGAAGCAAATGAAGTGCTTAAAAGGTTAGATGAAGAATATAAGGCAAAAGCCATCACAAGGCCATGCAAATGCAAGCGAAGTGAAGTAAATTGTCTAATGCCCAGCACGAGTAGACAAGGTACGTCATGTGCATTTATAACGAAAATATGTTTAGCATCAGTTTCTACCCATTCTTGGGTAGTGGATACTGGAGCTACTGATCATGTTTGTTATACTTTGCAGGGGTTCAGGCCAACAAGGCAGCTGATGCATGACGAGATTACCATCTCAATGGGCAGCGGAGAGCGAGTCTCAGCAGTAGCCATTGGAGATTTTACTTTATGCTTTGAAAACAATGTTTTGATTTTGAGAGATGTTTTATATATGCCAGTTTTTCGGCGAAACTTAATTTCAGTTTCCAAGTTGTTTAGTGATGAATATTGAATTATTTTTGATAGTGGAGTTTCTATCATTGGGAATAACGGTGTTATCTGTCGTGGAAAACTGATTGACTCTCTCTATATCATTGATTGTATGCATAAATCTTCCGTGAATGTTGCAAAACCATCCAATAATAATAATCATTTAAAGAGAAAGTTTTCTTCTGATGAGGATCAAACATATCTCTGGCACTTGAGACTAGGTCACATCAATCTGAAGAGGATTAAAAGATTAGCATGCGATGGGCTCTTGGATTCTTTTCAAGTGGTACCGCATCAAATCTGTGAATCTTGTATAGAGGGAAAGATGACGACCAGGCCTTTTAAGGCAAGTCAGTCTCGAGCAGAGGATGTGTTGGAATTGATCCACTCTAACTTATGTGGACCAATGTCCACGCAAGATCGTGGAGGTTATGATTACTTCGCCACATTCATTGACGATTACTCAAGATTCGGATAGGTCTATTTGCTTCGCCACGAGTCTGATTGCTTTGAGAAATTCAAAGAGTTTAGGACTGAAGTAGAAAAGAAGCTAGGTAAGACTATCAAGGCACTACGATCGGATCGTGGTGGAGGATACCTTAGTAACGAGTTCTTGCAGTACTTGTCAGACAATGGGATTACATCCCAGTGGACTACACCAGGAACCCCTCAACAAAATGGTGTAATGGAAAGAAGAAATAGGACTCTCTTGGAAATGATTAGGTCGATGATGAGTTATGCAAGCTTGCCAATTTTGTTTTGGGGATATGCCTTGGAAACAGTGGCCTATTTGCTTAACCTGGTACCTTCTAAATCAGTTCCTAAAACACCCCTGGAACTCTGGTATGGGCGAAAGCCAAATTTGAACAGAGTGAGGGTTTGGGGGTTTCCAGCATATGTGCTGACAAAGGAACCTGAAGTTAGAAAGTCGGTGTAAGCTGATGATGTTTGTAGGATATCCCACGCAAATGAAAGGTGATTACTTTTATTGTCCTGAGAATCAGAAAGTGGTTGTCAGTACCAATGCAAGATTCTTGGAGGACGAATATGTAAGAAACCACTGATCCAAGAGTGAAACTATACACTACGAGCTTGAGGATAAGGAAGCGATTCCATCAGGAAAACCCAGTGTTGTGGTAAATCCACCTGTAATAGGTGAGGCAATACTAACACTGCCATCAATGCAAGGTATGGAACCAACGAGTACTGTGCCAACTACTGACACGGCTCAGATGCCTCGTCGCAGTGGGAGGGTTGTCCACCAACCTGAGAGGTATATGTTTGTGGGAGAGTCATCTGACTTGATCCTGGAAAGCGGACTGGATGATACCGATCCCTGGACGTATAACGAGGCGGTATCTGATAAAGATACAGGCAAATGGCTGATCGCCATGGATTCAAAATAGAACCCATGTATCTGATTTGCCAGATGGCTTTCGAGCCATAGGGTGCAAATGGGTATACTAAAGAAACAAAGGAGCGAATGGTGAAATTACAACTTTCAAAGCAAGGCTGGTGGCGAAGGGTTATAGTCAGAATAAAGGTGTAGACTATGACGAGACCTTCTCACCGGTAGTCATGCTTAAGTCCATTTGTATACTCCTAGCCATAGCAGTACATAAGGACATAGAGATCTGGCAGATGGATGTTAAAACCGCGTTTCTAAACGGGTACCTTGAAGAAGGTAGGGACATCTATATGCAACAGCCAGAAGGTTATGTGCAGAAGGGCGAAGAACATTTGGTTTGGAAGCTAAAGAAGTCATTATATGGACTTAAGCAAGCTTCACGGTCATGGAATCTACGTTTTGTTGAAGTGATTAAATCCTATAGATTTTCACAATATTCAAATAAGAGTTGCGTGTACCGTATATGTGTCAGTGGAAGCGTGGTGTTCCTTGCACTTTATGTAGCTGATATTCTCCTATTTGGCGACCATGTGGAAGTATTATCGGGCATAAAGGGGTGGTTATCCGAACAGTTTCATATGAAGGACCTTGGGGAGGCAGGATACATCCTAGGGGTAAAAGTATTGCAGGAGCGCAATAAGAGTATGTTGACCTTGTCTCAAGGGTCATATGTGGATACTGTGATTGCCCATTTCAGCATGCAAACAGCCAAGAAAGGTTTGTTACCCTTCAGACATGGCATACAGCTTTCCAAGGATCAGTGTCCGGTGACACAAAAAGAGAAAGATGAGATGAGCAACGTGCCGTATGCATCGGCCGTAGGGAGTCTCATGTATGCAATGTTATGCACGAGGCCAGATATCTGCTTTACTGTAGGCATGGTAGCAAGATACCAGTCTGACCCTGGACAGGCGCATTGGACTGCGGTAAAGCACATACTCAAATACTTGAAAAGGACTAGAGACTATTGTCTCGTCTATCAGTGTGAGGAGTTGTGCCCTGTGGGTTATACAGATTCGGATTTCCAGGCAGACTGAGACGAAAAGAAGTCCACCTCTGGCTATGTGTTTACATTGGGAGGTGGGGCCATATCATGGAGGTGTGCAAAGCAGAAGTGCATTGCCGACTCCACCATGGAAGCCGAATATGTGGCAGCTTCTGAAGCTTCGAAAGAAGTAGTATGGTTTCGAAACTTCCTTCTGGAGTTGGACGTGATTCATAAGCTGCCCAAGACCACCACGGTATATTGTGATAATTTGGGAGTTGTGGCTAATTCAAAGGAACCACGAACTTACAGAGCGACAAAACACATTGAAAGGAAGTACCATATTATACGAGAAATCGAAGCAAGGGGTGATGTGCTAGTATAGAAGATTGATACAAAAGGTAATCTAGCGGATCCATTTACAAAAGCTCTGCCTCAGAAGGTCTACGAGATGCATGTACGTAACCTTGGGCTGAGGGCAAAGCCAACCACGTAGAATGATTGATGTAATAGCTAGATTATGTACAAGGTTAATTGGTTAATATATTGGGAATCATAAATGTTATATGTTCATCTCCTGTCTGAATTAACAAACATGTGTCGCAAATGCAATTATCCTCTTATCTCGTCGATAAGGAGATCATACGGTGTGTATTAGATCACGGAAGATCGTATGGATCGTTTGACCTAGCGAGATATAAATTGTTATCACATTTGAGACAGTTCCAGGATAAACTGTCGGTGTAGGCTGTAGCATACACGGTAATAAGCATCTTATCTTAGATGGCTTGGTATACTGGTGTGGGGCACACATTGATAAGGACCTAAGTTGAGAACGATTCTTTTATCTGACATTAAAAGAATCTATATCTCTATGGCTTGATGAGATCCTAAACCTAAATGAAGGTACGGAAGTATATGCAGATTGCCTATCACTTTGAGTTGCAGTGAAAGGGTCTAGTTGAGCCTGTATATCTGTACCTTAGGTGATAGCATTCTGTGTATGACTGTCTGGTACTGGAACTAGGTAACCACATCCAGTATAGGATGGTGACATTCCCTGAGCAGCTCAAAAGGTTCGTTATGCTAAAGTCCTGCAGGCTGATTAAGTTCAAGCATAAATGAAAAAGGTTTGAGTGGATTAACTCAGGAATATAATATGTTAATTAATTAAATAGCTTGTCAGAGCTTAAATTAATTAACGAATGTATGTAACCTTAAATGTGGGGATAAAGCGAGCCCATGCAACCCGTACCTCAAAACATGGTAGCAAATAGGAAGGACAATATTGATTCTCTAGTGGAATGAATCAATATTAATTAATTTATTATATTCTGGGTTGAATATGGGATTAATAATTGATAGGCCTTATTTGCTATTTGCATTCTGGTCCCTGGTCTGGCCTATGAAAACTCAGGCCCATTAGAAGTCCAGTATTTTCCTATAAATAGGCCTTCAATTTCTAAGATCAAAACACACAACAAGATCATATGTTGCACACAACAAACCAGTATTTGGGAGTTGTGGTGATCGACTAGATCTGAGAAACGAGGAGGAAATTCTGCTTCTCAACTAGGCAAGGAATCCGAAGGGAATCTTCACTAGATATTCGGATTGAGTTGGGATACAGATCAGAAGATCAGATCAGGAGGATCATCTTCATTCTTCTCTCTCCTTCTTGTTTTCAAAAAGTATTAATTAATTTTCACATATTTAATTCCCTTTATCTGTTAGAAATTAATCTTTGTGCGCGGGAAAAGAGATCAAGATCAAATCTAAGAGCATGCTAGGAATAATCATAGGCATAGCAATTTATTTTTGATATTCCGATTATCGATCTTGGAAAACAGACTTCGTGATTCAGTTCACGAATCCCTTCACCAGGCGCTCTATATACGATTATGTTGTCTTTTTGGCTGGTAATTTGGAGTCTTGGAGTGCGAAGAAACAGCCGACCATTGCCCGATCTAGCTGCAAATCCGAGTATCGTGCCATGGTGAATGCAACTGCTGAAGTGGTTTGGCTTTGTTCTCTTCTCGTGAGCTGGATATTCCTCTTGCACGTCCGCCACAACTGTTTTGTGACAATAAAAGTTCGATCATTTTGACTCAAAATCGAGTGGCTCACAAACGTGCATAATATATAGACATCGACTACCATTTTATGCAAGAATTGGTTCAGTCTGGAAACTTTGTCACAACTTTTGTCTCAAGCGACAATCAAATTGCTGACATCTTCACAAAAGCTCTTCCACGGCCGTTGTTTGAATTTTTTCGAAGCAAGCTTGAAATCACGGCAATCCCGGAAGTTTCGCTTGAGGGGGGATGATAGAATATATTTTAGATATGTTTAATTTAGATTTTATATATCTTATATCTAGGGTTTTCATATCTTTTGTAAATTATGTATATTTTTTGCACTCTTTAAATACTCATCAACAAAGTATTTCTCGATTGCGGAAAACCCTATCACCATCCTGCAACGCATCGGCACTGGCCTCATGTAGTTGGTCTTGCTAATGGTTGTGGCTGCATGCGTGGAGTCCAAGAGGGTCCACCACGCCGCCTCCGCCACCAGCCCTATGGCGATATGGTGGTTGATCCTGCAGTATGTGATGTGTTGGCTGGTGGATTTGTTCACAGTGGGGGGTTGCAGGAGCTGTTCTACGCTCATATGCCTGCTATGATGAGGAGCGTCGGTGCGACTGCTTACATCAGTGTGGTTGGAGTTGGAAACTTTTGGAGTGGAGCTTTGATATGGGTTGTGCAAGAGGTTAGCTCCAATACAGGGGATGAGTGGTTGGGCGAAGACATTAACAAAGCAAAGCTTCACTACTTTTATTGGCTTCTGGCAGCCATGAGTGCTCTCAACCTCTGTTGTTACATCTTTCTTTCTAGAGGGTTTGTTTACAGGAAGATTTGAGAAGATGACAGTCATCATGATTCGAGTGGGAAAGAGTCAAGCTAAGAAGGGAGGTGTTTGTATTTGTGTGTGTGAAAGAGAAGTTAATTATGTAAACCTATTGATATTATGTTAATATTGTTGGGTTTTGTATACAGAAAGCATTTATTACAATAAGTATACATTCAACTGTATTTCCTATCTGTTAACAAACTTACATGCGAGTAACAATGGTATCCTCTTATCTCACCGATAGGGACGATCATACGGCGTATTGTAGATCGCAGAAGACAATATGATCACTTGACCTAGTGAGACATAAATATTATCACAGCCAAGACAGAGTACGAGGATAAGTCTGTTGGTATAGGCTGCAGAGAATACAAGATCTCGATCTTGATTGAGTCCAAACCCTAACGAAGGTTTAGGGGTATGCTCGGGTTGACTGTTGCTTTGATTTGCCATGGTGGAGAGCCTGAGTAACGTGCTCGTATACCCGCATCTTGGGTAGCAGCAGTTTGTGTAGAACAGCCTTAGACTGGAGTTAGGCAACCATATCCGAGTAATAGGATAGGGACATTTCCTGAGGAGCTCAATAATGTTCATCGTGCTAAAAACCTGCAGGTTGATTAAGTTCAAGCACGAGTGATAAGGTTTGAGTGGTACTGCTCAGGAAATATAAGATATTAATTAATTATAGATAGAGCTTGTCAGAAGCTCCGATTAATTAATGAATGTTCAGTAACCTTAAATATGGGGATTCTCAAGTAAATGCAGCCCGTTCTCATAACGTGGTAATAAAGGGGTAGGTCAGTATTAAATCTGTGGTGAAAAAGAATTAATATTAATTAATTAATTGTGTTTTGGGTTGTGAACATGGGAATTAATTAATTCATAGGCCCACTTTATTATTTGCATTAGGTCCCAGGTCTGGCCCAATTAAACTTGCTGAATGGAGCCCAGTACCCCATTAGGGTTAAAACCCTAGGTCTATAAATAGACATCTCTCTCTCAGAAACCCCAACCACCTTATCACAATTCAAATCAGTAGAAACCCTAGGGTAGAGCAAGAGATCGGCGGCGCCTGTGTGTTTGGGAGGAGAAGGATTTCGACTCTGGCTTACACATCACATATTTGTGGAATCCTCACCAGTAGCAGATCTGAACAGAATTGGGATACAGATCTGAAGATCTGATCTAGAGAACAGGGTTTCTTCCTTTATATTTTTTCTTTTATTCGATTGAATCTAGTAATTGGTTTTGCTAATTTCTGTTTCCGTAGATTTAATCGAATCGCGTGGTTGAATTAAAGTGGATATTCAAACGCGAAAGACCGGATCTGAGACAACGGAGTTAAGGTAAACTCGTAAAACCACTGCATTAAATTCATAGGAAAATTGTTGTGGTGTTTGGTTTTTGTTCCTCGTGGAAACCCGTACGAATTAATCCGCGGTGGTTTATCCCTGTTTGGATTAAATCTTGTTTTGTAAATCACGAGAAAATCCGTGATTAGATTTAATAGGAAAATTGTAATAGATTAGATATTGTAATTTCTCAAATCTGTAATTGTACGGGTCGAAGAACGAAGATGGAAACCGGGCGTGGCGGCAGGGGGCCGCGTGCGACGTGCAGCCGCAGCGGCGCATCACGAGGTGGCAGCGCACGGCGGGGGCCAGGCGGCCCACCGCAACGTGCGGCCGCGGGCGACGCCGGCGGTCCTGCGCTGGCAGCGCACGTGCGACGCGGCCGCGCAGCCACGCGGGCAGGTGGCCTGCGGCACGCGCATGGGTGTGCGACGTGCTGGCTGGCCGGGCGACGGCGGCGGTAGGGTTCGAGGTTTGACGGCTGGTGCAATTCGATGTAAACCTAGGGTTTGCAGTTGGATTGTGGGACCAATTTTCAAATCTCTAAACCCTAGATCCAAAAAGATTTGGTGGTTAAGGATATCAAGGCCCTTGAAGATTTGAAGAAGATTTGGAGTTATCCAAATTTTAAAATTCAAATTTCAAATTTTGTAATAAATAGAATTGTTTTATTTTTCTATTTTGTGGGGCCATGAGGAATTTTTGTTTGTCTTAATTGCCTCGTATGATATGTGATTTATTAATTGCACAATAAGCATGTGTAGATAATAGGAAAACCTGTTTTACTGCTTTATTATTTACAGTTTTATAAGCATGCTTATGTGATTAATTTCTTGTCTGGATTATATTTAGAATTTTTGGGCTTATTTAATTACATGAAAAAAAAAATTGGGAAAATATAATGACAAGAAATTATTTATGTACGCATTTAAGAAACCGTTTGAAACAAAAATACTAAGCGGATTTTTTAATTAAAATTAATAGACCTCCACAAAGTGATCCTAGGCTGTAAGTGTATCTCTCGTCCTAGTAAACGTCTACGAGTGTAGCTTGCTAGTTCCCGGAGGTACATGGGCTGCAGTTGTTGGGATTTCTAGACAAATAATTTAAATCATTTGAATAGTGAGAAGGTTTTGCGTAAACGTCTACTAGTGTAGCTTGCGTAATTCTTTTTCATAAGTATTCTAGGATTGATTTAAATTTTAGATAACAAAGGCTTTAAGGGTCGTGCAGTATTGCTAGGCGCCATGCCGAACTGTCTCTTTTGGCTGGAGTTAAATTTGTGGTTAAGGGCTTAGAAGCATCTTAGAATATAATGCAGTTGTTGCTTCCCTGTTCTTGAGAGATGGCTTGGTCTAAGGTTTTACACTAATAATTAATTTCTTGTGTCTAAGGATTCCTGACATGGTATGATATTAAAGGATTGGGGCTTAAAACCCGCAGTCTGGTTGAGGGTGACATCATAAACGTCTACGAGTGTAGCTTACGGTGGGAACTTTTGGGCTATTAGTGGAAAACTTTTGCATTTGATTTATCAAGAGGTTTTCAATGCATTTGTTTTCGAATGTTCTGCATGTATGTTCTTATTAAGATTATTTATTTATTTCAGATATGTCTATGTCAAATGTCATCAATATTCTTGCACAAAATTCTTTAACTGGTCCAAACTTCCTGGAATACATCTTGATTGCAGAAGAACATATGTTCGTTCTGCAAGTACTTCATCCTGTAGTGCCCACTGCTGAGTCCTCTCAAGAGGACATAGACTATTAAAACAAGCGGGAGAAATTGAGCAATGTAGTGAAGTGCTACATGATGACCACTATGTCGAAAGTCTTACAGCAGCAACATCAGCACCATATGGACGCCTATGACATTATGGCCAGTCTGGTGGTGACCTATGGGGAAACTAATAGAGCTGTCAGATTTAATCTCATGAGGGAAATCGTGAGTAAGAAAATGACTGATGTTAGCTCAGTAAGAGAGCACGTAGTTTCCATGACTCACCTCATGGATGAGCTGACTGTGTACGGTGGAGGTATCAACGCTGAGGCCAAAGTTGATATCATACTGAACTCTCTACCGAAGTCGTTTGCGAGTTTCAGACTGAATGTTGTCATGAACAAGAAAGAGTATACTCTTAATGAGTTGCTTAATCACTTGATGGCAGCTAAATCAGTCATGAACCCTCAGAAGGTTACCTTAGCCACTTCTGGTAATCTCTCTACTGTACCGAAAGGTATGAAGCGGAAAAGAGGAATTAAGAAGAAGGCTTGGAAGGCAACTGCAAAGGACATGGAGGCTAATAGGAAGCCTAAGGCTGCAACTATGAAGGACAAGTGTTTCAAGTGTGGTAAGAAAGGACACTGGAAGAAAGATTGTCAGGCCGACAAAGCTAGACAAGGTATGTCATTTGCATGTATAACTGAAGCATGATTATAGTCTATCTTTGCTCTTTATAGAGTGGTAGAGACTGACTTTGTAACCATGTTGTTGTACTTTGCAGGAAACCGTGCCGATAAGGCTGGAGAATAATGGCAAGATAATACCAGCTGCATGGAAGGCAACATTTTCAGACGGAGCCTCATGAAGTTTTCTTTCTCTTTATGTTTTGATGAATAAAGTACTTTTGAGAGTTTTATTTGGGTCGTGTTTTTCCGATAGGACAAATGTTTATCAACTTCACATGGATATTTTGTTATTTATGATAGTTATCTTTTTCTGTCATTGGGAATAACAATGTTATCTATTTTGGGATGTTGATTAACTCTCTTTACATTGCTTACTTTCATAAAAAACCGTCCTTTGATTTTGCATGTAACTCATCTGAATTGATAATCCTAGAAAGAGAAAGCTTAGTTCTTCTGATAAGGATCTTACATATCTGTGGCACTTGAGACTGGGTCACATCAACTTGAAGCGGATTAAGCGACTTGTAGGTGACGGTACATTGGACTTAGTCCGGCCTGTACCTTATCAAATCTGTGAATCCTGCATCGATGGAAAGATGTCTTCTAGGCCTTTTAAGGCTAGTCAGTCTAGAGCAGAGGATGCATTGGAATTGATCCATTCTGACTTATGTGGACCCATGTCCACACAGGCTCGTGGAGGGTATGAGTACTTTGTCACTTTCATTGACGACTACTCGAGATACGGATATGTTTACCTGCTTCGCTACAAGTCTAAATGCTTTGAGAAATTCAAAGAGTTCAAGGCTGAGGTAGAAAAGAAGGTTGGGAAAACTATCGAGTCACTGTGATCTGACCGCGGTGGCGAATACCTCGGGAACGAGTTCCTACATTATTTTCCAGAACATGGGATTACATCCCAGTGGACTGCACCGGGTACTCCCCAGCAAAATGGTGTAGCCGAAAGAAGAAATAGAACTCTTTTGGAGATGGTGAGATCAATGATGAGTTATGCAAGCTTACCCATTTTATTTTGGGGATACGCATTGGAGACAACGGCTTACATCTTAAACTTGGTGCCTTCTAAATCGGTTCCAAAGACACCCTGTGAACTCTTCCTTGGACGCAAACCCAGTTTGTGCAGGTTCAGAGTATGGGGTTGTCCGGCACACGTGCTGATGAAGGAACCTGATAAGTTAGAAAGCAGGTCCAAGGTAATGCTGTTTATAGGGTATCCCAGGCAAACGAAAGGTGGTTTCTTTTACTGTCCTGAGAGTCAGAGAATCATTTTTAGCACCAACGCTAAATTCTTGGAGGACGAGTATGTGAGAAACCACAAGACAAGGAGTGATATAGTTCTTCAAGAAATTGAAGATGAGAATGCGATTCCAAAGGAAGGGGAACGTGCGAACGTGGGTGCACCTGTGCGAGGTACAGCACCACGGGCGCGTTCTAGTGTGCAAGGTGCAGAACCACAAGTTGTTGCACCAACTACTGACATGGAACTGATGCCTCGTCGCAGTGAGAGAGTCATTTTCCAACCGGAAAGGTACATGTTCGTGGGTGGGAGGAATTACGCTTTTCAAAGCCAGGCTGGTGGCAAAGGGTTATAATTAGAAAGAGGGCATAGACTATGATGAAACCTTTTCACCAGTAGCCATGCTCAAATCCATCCGGATACTCCTTACCATAGCAGCACATCTGGACCTCGAGATTTGACAAATGGATGTCAAAACCGCTTTTCTAAACGGTTACCTTGAAGAAGGTAGGGACATCTATATGCAGCAACCCGAGGGTTATATGCGCAATGGAGAAGAACATCTTGTCTGGAAGCTTAAGAAGTCCTTGTATGGACTTAAGCAAGCTTCAAGGTCGTGGAACTTATGTTTCAACGATGTGATTAAGTCCTACGGATTTTCACAGTTGGAGAACGAAAGTTGTGTATACAGACTTTGTGTCAGTGGGAGCGTGGTTTTCCTTGCAGTGTGCGTGGACGACATACTCCTATTTGGAAACAATGAGGGAATGATGTCGGAGATTAAACATTGGTTATCCGAACAGTTCCAAATGAAGGATTTGGGAGAAGCTGGGTACATCCTTAGGATTAAGGTGTTACGGGATCGTAAGAGAAGGATGTTAAGCTTATCCCAGGCATCCTATGTAGATACTGTGATAGCCCGGTTCAGAATGCAACTCGCCAAGAAAGGCTTACTACCTGTCAGACCTAGCGTTCATCTTTCTATTGGGCAGTGTCCTGTGACACAGAGTGAGAAAGATGAGATGAGTCTTGTACCATACGCATCTGCGGTGGGTAGCCTCATGTAAGCAATGTTGTGTACCAGGCCTGATATTTGTTATGCCGTTGGCATGGTAGCAAGATATCAGTCTAACCCTGGACAGGCGCATTGGACTGCAGTAAAGCACATTCTCAAGTATTTGAAGAGAACTAGGAATTACTGCCTGGTTTATCAAAGTGAGGATTTGTGCCCTATGGGTTACATAGATTCGGATTTCCAAGGGGACCAAGATGAGAAGAAATCGACCTCATGTTATGTGTTTACCTTGGGAGGTGGGGTTGTATCTTGGAGGAGCGCAAAGTTGTGTTTACCGACTTTGTGTCAGTGGGAGCGTGGTCTTTCTTGCACTATACGTTGATGACATACTTCTATTTGGAAACAACGAGGGAGTAATTTTCGAAATCAAGGTTTGGTTATCCGAACAGTTCCAAATGAAGGATCTGGGAGAAGTTGTCTACATTCTTGGGATTAAGGTCTTACGAGATCGTAAGAGAAGAATGTTAAGCTTATCCCAGGCATCCTATGTGGATACTGTGATAGCCCGGTTCAGCATGCAACTCACCAAGAAAGGCTTGCTACCTTTCAGACATGGCGTTCGTCCTTCTGGTGGGCAGTGTCCTCAGACACAGCGGGAGAAAGACGAGATGAGTCTTGTACCATACGCTTCGGCGGTGGGTAGTCTCATGTATGCGATGTTGTGTACCAGGCCAGATATATGTAATGTCGTTGGCATGGTAGCAAGATATCAGTATAACCCTGGACAGGCGCACTGGACGGCTGTAAAGCACATCCTCAAGTATTTGAAAAGAACTAGGAATTTCTGCCTAGTTTATCAAAGTGAGGATTTGTGCCCTGTGGGTTATACAGACTCGGATTTCCAAGGGGACCAGGATGAGAAGAAATCGACCTCAGGATATGTGTTTACCCTGGGAGGTGGAGCTGTATCTTGGAGAAGCTCAAAGCAAAAATGCATTGCTGACTCCACCATGGAGGCGGAATATGTCGCCGCCTCCGAAGCTTCGAAAGAAGGGGCATGGCTCCAGAATTACCTTTTAGAGTTGGATATGATTCTGAGTTTGCCTAAAAGCATCACAATTTATTGTGATAACTCTGGTGCAGTGGCGAACTCGAAGGAACCACGAACTCACAAGGCGAGCAAACACATAGAGAGGAAGTACCATATCATACGAGAAATCGTATCGAGGGGCGATGTGCAGATCAAGAAGATTGACACTAGGGACAACCTAGCTGATCCATTCACAAAGTGTTTGCCACAAAAAGTTTACGAAGGACATATTTGTGGATTGGGTCTGAGGTGGATGTCTACCACTGGTAGTGGTTGATGTAATAGCTAGGCTAGATAGACGCACTGTATACTCTATAATAGCGAGTGTAATGCTTTGAGTATAAGTGGGAGATTGTTGGGTTTTGTATACAGAAAGCATTTATTACAATGAGTATACATTTAACGGTATTTCCTATCTGTTAACAAACTTACATGCGAGTAACAACGGTATCCTCTTATCTCACTGATAGGGACGATCATACAGTGTGTTGTAGATTGCAGAAGACAATATGATAACTTGACCTAGTGAGATATAAATATTATCACAACCGAGACAGCGTACGAGGATAAGTCTGTTGGTATAGGTTGCAGCATAGTCAGAAAGAAGTAATCTGTCTTGATTACTTGATATGTTGATACGTGCGGTTGCGTATTGATTGGACCACAGTGAGATGTATTCTGTTGTCTGACATCAGAGAATACAAGATTTCGATCTTGATTGAGTCCAAACTCTAACGAAGGTTCAGGGGTATGCACGGGTTGACTGTTGCTTTGACTTGCTATGGTGGAGAGCCTGAGTAACGTGCTCGTATACCCGCATCTTTGGTAGCAGCAGTTCGTGTAGAACAGCCTGAGACTAGAGTTAGGCAACCATATCCAAGTAATAGGATGGGGACATTCCCTGAGGAGCTCAATAATGTTCATCGTGCTAAAGTCCTGCAGGCTGGTTAATTTCAAGCACGAGTGACAAGGTTTGAGTGGTACTACTTAGGAAATATAAGATATTAATTAATTGTAGATAGAGCTTGTCAGAAGCTCCGATTAATTAATAAATGTCCGTTAACCTTAAATATGGGGATTCTCAAGTAAATGCAGCCAGTTCTCATAGTGTGGTAATAAAGGGGTAGGTCAATATTAATTCTGTGGTTAAAAAGAATTAATATTAATTAATTCATAGGCCCACTTTATTATTTGCATTAGGTCCCAGGTCTGGCCCAATTAAACATGCTGAATGGATTCCAGTAGCTCATTAGGGTTAAAACCCTAGGTCTATAAATAGACATCTCTCTCTCATAAACCCCAACCACCTTATCACAATTCAAATCAGTTGAAACCCTAGGGTAGAGAGAGAGAGATCGGCGGCGCCTGTGTGTTTGGGAGGAGAAGGATTTCGACTCTGGCTTACACATCACAGATCTGTGGAATCCTCACCAGTAGCAGATCTGAACAGCATTGGGATATAGATCTGAAGATCTGATCTGGAGAACAGGATTTCTTCCTTTCTATTTTTTCTTTTATTCGATTGAATCTAGAAATTGGTTTTGCTAATTTCTGTTTCTGCAGATTTAATCGAATCGCGTAGTTGAATTAAAGTGGATATTCAAACGCGAAAGATCGGATCTGATACGATGGAGTTAAGGTAAACTCGTAAAACCACTGCATTAAATTTATAGGAGCATGCTAGGATTATCATATGTTTATTGCTCTCAACATCCACAAAACGATCCAGTTTATTTGGATTTGGTGATTCGGTTCACCGACAAATCCCTACAAATATAATAAGATTAAACATATTAATTCACAAGTTTGGTGTCTATGTCAAGATTTGTTAAGTACTTTATTAATAGATGCAATAAAAGAATACAAACTTTTTCAAGAAAAATATAATAATTAAACAAAAGACAATTAAATATAACTATAAGTAGAGAGTGGTTCTTGTGATAATTTTTTTTTATTATATATTATTCAACTAATGTGGTAAATATAATTAGAATATTTGGGACAAATAAAAAAGAAAATGGGACAATTTTGGTAGGTTGGATTAGATTTTAACTTAAGAATTGTATGTTTAATTATTAATAGTTGAAGAAAAAAATTTAAAGGCGGGGTTAGCTCAGTTGGGAGAGTGTGAAGATCTGAAGGTCATGTGTTAGATCCATGTTCATTGTAATATTTTTATTATTTTTAATAAGTATTTTGGTGAAATTTTTTGTATTATGGGTTTTAAAATATAATTATTTTTGTGTAAAGCCCACTATTTATTGAATATTTCGCCCAAGTTAGGAGGTTTGCTAAATTATTATAGTAATATCATATTCTATTCATTTTGACTTCATTTATTATCTATGAATTTGTCTAAACTAATTTTTCTTTTGGGGGTGAATCTTAAACCCACCATTCATCTTATTTGCATGTTCCATGGCGACTTTTTATTTATTTGATATTTTTAAGATTATAACTTTTAAATAAGATAATATTTGATATAAAATATTATGTATGACATGAATATACATACATAATGAATTAACGATAAAACTGAATATTGCTTCGTATTTTCGTTTATATTCTATTTAAATTATCGTAAATTCCAAAGGTCCCTATCTAATGACAAATCAAACCTTTAACATATATATCAATTAATATCTATAGAGATTACCATTTGGGGAATAAAATCACACAGATTTTAACAAATTCTATCTTTCCACGCCACCAACTCATGCTCCGCAGTCCAAGTGGGCTCCATTTCTCTTCTCTATCCACTATTTTATCATTTTTTTTTTCATTTTGAATTTTGCAGGCAAATCCTCATGAAAAGCTGTGCATTTTCAATTCCAAATCTTCATATTTTAAATATATTTCGAAATCATAATAAATTAATTATTTTTACTTTACGATAGACGATATTGTCTCTTTAGTAGCATCCTAATTCATTTCAATCATACACATAAACAAACATGCCATCTATAATCAATATGTTTTTTGAAAGGCATAATGTTTTGAGGGAAAATCTAAAATAGCAAAAATTATAGTGCACATTCACCAAATAGCAACTCTTATGAAAAACTCCATAAAATAGCAAAAATGTACTTTCTCTGTCAACAATGTCTCAATCGCCCAATCATTTTTATCGTTTTGTGCGAAAATTCCAACTGTTTGTTTATTTTATTATTATCCATTTAGAATTTCATTAAAATAGTATTATTAAAGCAATAAAAAAGTGGGAAATTTCCAGCTGGAACTCGCATTTAAAAAGGTCTGGAATTCGGAATGAATTGGGCTGGAAGTAGCTCATTCTAGCTGGAAGTCATCAATTTCAGCTGGAAGTCGGTAAAATGAGATGGAACTCGGTGAAACCAGCTGGAAGTCAACAAAATTGGGTTGGAAGTCCATTTTAATTCATTTTTTTTCGTATGAAATTTGTGAAATACATCTTGCCAATCACAAAACATTTAAATCATGTAGAATTTGTTGGTATTTAGAATTTAAATTGAACCACATAAAATAAAAATCATAGAAATCACAAGTAATTTGAATTTGAATTTAATGTCCTCGGTTTAATTATTAATAAATTTAGATGCATAGAAATGATAGTAGCATCTAAATTAGCTACTTATTAATTTTAATTTGTTGTAAAATTAACAATTTTTTTACTGTTTTAACTTTTTATTCTTTATTTATTTATTTTTCGTTACGATCAAGAGATTTTTACTTTCTTCTTCACCGTAAAAATCTTAGATTACTCCGAGAAGCGTGCACATTATATTTAGGGAGTTCAAGAATATCGATAAAATCGGTATACCATACGTATTCTTTAAAATAGTGAAATTACGGTGCACACTTATTTTTTTTTACTGTAAATATTAGAGTTATTTATTTTTATTTTGTACAAATATAAATAATATTAATAGCAATATTATTTTTTAAAGTTATGACATACCTATTTATTTATTTATTTTTTCTGTTTCAACATATTTTGATTTTTGAAATATTTTTTGAATAAGTTTATATTCGATTTTTAATATTTATGGAAATATTGTTTTATTATTCTCAAATATTCATTTTGTTAGTCGTATTCTTGAATTTGGAAAAGAGGTGGAATAGTTGTTTATATTAAAAAAAAAAATCACAAATTTCTTTTAAAAAAAAAAGGACTTCCAACCCAATTTTGTTGACTTCCAGCTGGTTTTACCGAGTTCCATCTCATTTTACCGACTTCCAGCTGAAATTGCCGACTTCCAGCTAGAATGAGCTACTTCCAGCCCAATTTATTCCGAATTCCAGCCCTTTTTAAATGCGAGTTCCAGCTGGAAATTTCCCACTTTTTTATTGCTTTAATAATACTATTTTAATGAAATTCTAAATGGATAATAATAAAATAAACAAACAGTTGGAATTTTCGCACAAAACGATAAAAATGATTGGGCGATTGGGACATTGTTGACAGAGAAAGTACATTTTTGTTATTTTATGGAGTTTTTCATAAGAATTGCTATTTGATGAATGTGCATTATAATTTTTGCTATTTAAAATTATTCCCTCTAATGTTTTCCTATAATAACATATATATTGTTGTGCTCTTGCTTTGATTCTTACATTATCTCAATTTCGGCATGCATAATATAATGGGAAGGTCTTGGGTTAGGCAGGCCTAAACGATTTAGGCGGGTTTTATCCATTAACCCAATCTTTAGGCGGGTTTTATCCATTAACCCAAGCCCAAACCCATATAATATACCCTATTTGGGATGGGTGAACCCATTTGGGTAGGATAAAACCCGCCTAAACCGTTTATGCCTGCCTAACGCAAGTTTTTGCCTAATATAATTTATAATTATAAAATATTGATGACATAATTACAGGTAGTTAGTCTAGGACTAGAATACATATTGAATAAGGGTAGTGATCAGGTGAGAATAGGAGTTACTATGAGAAATAAGAATAAATCTCGCGCGTCCATCTCATCAAATCGACGAACAGGATTCATTCTCAACATATTGAAAAACGCGGCATTTTTGCCCCAATATCGTGCAATTTTAGTCTTTAAAGGCTAAAACTGTAAAAATACTCAAACACAAACAGCAACCTGCATTTTAAGCCCAATTTACTTCATTTTTAGCCCAATTTACTTCATTTTTACATAAATACGAATTAAAAAAAAATTAAACATCTTCTTGTTCAAAGCAAAAACACGAGCGTAGTCTCTATAAAACTCAATACCAACATCAACAGTTCTTAAAACTATGCCCTTAAAATGCTTCATCTTATCAATACACTTTGGAATAAATGAACATGTAAGATACAAAAATGCACAAAGTTAATACTAAAGATGTACAATATAATAGAAAAAATGAACGTCGATCTGAATAAAACAAATTTTTTTAAACTATATTCATGCATAATTAACAACGTCGAGACCGAACACGAATGCGAAATCCAGAAACAAAGAAAAAAAATCTGATCGACAAAAAAAATATAAATCAAATCGAACAAAGAAGGAATAAATGAACATGTAAGATACAAAAATGCACAAAGTAAACACTAAAGATGCACGATATAATAGAAAAAATGAACGTCGGTCTGAATAAAACAAATTTTTTAAAACTATATTCATGCAAAATTAACAACTTCGAGACCGAACACGAATGCGAAATCCAGAAACAAAGAAAAAAAATCTGATCGACAAAAGAAATATAAATCAATTCGAACAAAGAAGGAAGAAGAAATCAAATCGCACGAAGAAAGGAATAAAAAATCTAATGAGATACTATTTCAGATTTTAAAAAAAGCTAAAATTACAAAAATAACCTTCATTTTGCAAAACTGCAGGATAATCGAGGAAAACTGCACAGGGAGTAAAATAGATCATGAGCGTTGAAATCACAAAATCAAAGGCTAAGATTTATTCTTATTTCTCATACTAAAAACTATTCTCATATGATCACTACTCTATTGGATAAAGTATATAATATATTCTGGATTATTCTCTCAAATATTCTAGTATCCTCATTAGTTTAGGATCACTATTAGTCTATCTATATCTTTGATTTTCAAGAGGGCAAGAAATTTCATCTCGATAATTTGATTCTTTTTGTATTATATAATACGATTATATTATCCATATTGGTTAAATATTTTGGATTTTTAAATTATTGATATTTTTTATTATGTGTGTTTCTATTAACTCTCACATGGTGATCATAATTGAGGCAAAATAAAATAGTGATATTTTCTTAATATATAGATAATGAGTGACAAATTGAGTGTAGCATTTGAAAGCTTGATTTTCGATTGCCATGCACATGCACTCATTATATTATTATATGTTGGAAGGTTGCAAAACTTAATTTTCATAATTACAAGTACAATATTAATTTATTTGTTTACTTATGTCTTTTATAAATGGTACGGTATAGTGCATTCACATACATATCTTTAACGGATATATTGTAGAAATCAATTATTTACTTTCCTATACTATTATTATTATTATCTTTTCATCACCGACTTCTCTTTTTCTTTTTCTTTTTTCAAATAATAAAATATCTTACGACTAACAATGCCGATAGTTTTAACTTCAACAAATAAATATATCATGTTAATATATCGATAAAACTATATTGATATTGGGTGCTAAAAATGAATTAGTCCTAAAAATATGAATATGAATATGAACCATAGATGGATTATTTCAACTCGATTGGAATAAAAAATATTAATTACTAAAAAATATAATATTTTCTCCGTCCCTTGGCATTAATTCCATTTTCTATTTTCGTCTGTCCCGCGGAATTAGTCATATTTCCTAATTAAAATAAAAAAAAATTATTCACACTAATAAAATATTAATTTTACTACACTCACAAATATTAGTAATTGTATCAAAAGTAAATGAGACTAATGTCAAGGGACCGATGGAGTATATAAGATTGGTTTTGAATTTTCTCTACACACGAAGTATACACGTGCCCGGAGATTAAAGGGGCAAACACCACATGGCTGTAGCCCTAAATAAAGGGCTAAGTTTCTATTTATTTCCTTATTTAATTGCAAGGCTAAGAGCCAACATTAGAAAAAGAAAATCCAAAGAAAATGAATCCAAGAAAAGAAATAAAAATCTAAAAAAAAAAAAAGTGAGAATGTTCATTGCTTCTTCTTGAATTCAAAAATCAACGAAATCCTGGAGATTCTCAATAATATCTGCTGCGATTTCTGATCTTTCCAAACTGTCAAAATCTTTCGGTATCTCCATCTCCTTCTCGCATTCATCATCTACATATATATTCTAATATATATACACACACACACAATGTACCCACTCCATCCCCATTCTTCTTCTTCATCTCCACAATCCAATCTACATCTCTATTTCAACAATATTATTCATACCTCAAACTTAATTCATCTTCTTAATCTCGCACACGAACACGATGAACGGAGTTACTGCAGAGACTCAGTTCCATGTCCTAGCAGTCGACGACTGCATCATCGACAGAAAACTGATCGAGAGACTACTCAAAACCTCTTCTTATCAAGGTACAATCTTTTCTTTTATTTTTGATAAAACAAAATAAAAAATAATAATAATTTTGTTTATGGTGTGATGCAGTTACTGCTGTGGATTCTGGAATCAAGGCTTTGGAGTATTTAGGATTGGTGGATGATGAAAACACAACACAAGATGATCATCATGTAATATTTTTTTTATTTTTTTTAAAAAAAAATTTGAATTTCTTTCTATTTCAGACAAAAATCTTTTTCTAACATCAAAATCCAAAACCCTTCAATCTTATAACTGCAGGAAGTGGAAGTAAACTTGATAATTACTGATTACTGCATGCCAGGCATGACCGGCTACGATCTTCTCAGAAAAATTAAGGTATATATAAATTGATCTTCATTAATTAAATTGTTTGATATAAAACATATAATTTAAATTAATGAAATGAAATGCAATCAGGAATCGAGGGCGTTGAGGGATATTCCGGTGGTGATAATGTCGTCGGAGAATGTTCCGGCGAGGATAAACAGCTGCTTGGAGCAGGGAGCAGAAGAGTTCTTCCTGAAACCAGTTCAGCAATCTGATGTAAATAAATTGAAGCCACATTTGCTGAGAGGAAAGTCTGAAAATCAAAAGAATATTATTAACAAGAGAAAGCCTGTGGAAGAATTTGTGTCACTGGATAGGACTAGAACAAGATACAATGCCTCTCAACTATGAAAAAAATACACTTCACTAATTTAGCATCAAATTTTTAAAGATTAGATATAATTTCCTTTTTATTTTCGAACATTTTTTTTTTTGGTTTTTTGTTATATTCAATGACAACTTAGAGATTAATTTCATTTTTTGTTTTTCTTATGATGGTTGAACTTGTAATTTCGAAAACCAATATGTAATATTTCATATATTCTGAGAGGCACCATTTTATACAAATATTTTATTATTATAGAAAAAAATCGAAAAATATTGCATTTACATATATGATTAAATTAAGTTCGAGTATAATTTCTTCAAAAGAAAAGAAAAATATCTAAAATTACAAGAAATGGGCCTTAAGATTCGGCCCATAGTCATAGCCCATCGATGACAACGGCTTTAAGATAAATCTCTGAATTATTAGAAGAGATTGTTTATCACTCCAAACAGCGAGCGGAGAAATTCATGACGACGCCACCGGTCTTCAACCCCGAAATACCGCATTCATTCAAACCCTAAGTTTTATCTCTCAAATCATCCAACTCCATTAATTCCGGCTACTATGGATCTGTTTTTGTGTTCTGTCGGTGACTGAGCGAGGTCGGCGACAAGGTGTTAAACCTAACCCGTTCTTAATTTGAGGCTGATAGATATCTATTGGAGGTAGATGAGTTGAATCGAGTAATTATATTTTGAAGTAGTTTGCTCGGTGTAAATATTGGGTGATTTATCGACATTGGCTGCCGTAAGATGAGATAACTCTGTTTTTTTTATCGTTCGAACTAGTATAATTCCGGCTGCATCGGTCATTTTTTTGTACAAGCGCGGCTGATTAACTGCAGGAGTTTATCAAATCCACGAAGTGGCCGATGCACACAGCTTTACTGCGAATGACCGAGGAGGAAAAAGAAATGAAAGAAAACAGACAAGGGAGGTTGTTGGTGGTTTCCGACCGCCAATCGTCGTCGTTTGTGATTGTGAATCTGCTCTTAGCATTGGTGAAGAAGGAGGTCAATCATCACAATTCACAAGAGGTCCTAGGGTCTGCACTTACTAAATTGGTCGTCCACTGAATTGCTACATTTCTAAAAATAATAAATTTTTCACGCTTAATAATAAAATATTAATTTTACTTACACTCATATCCTTAATTTCAGTGTCGAAAAAAATGTACTCCCTCCATTCCAATTATATAGTCCACTTTGATCTTGCACGTTTGCCAAAAATTATTAAATATTTAAACAAATTCCCAACATTACCCTTATTTAAAGCATTAATTAACCTTTCATTTTCATAATATTACATTTAATATTCTCATTTTCCAAGATTATTCAGGGATGTAATGGTAAATGACCATATAAAAATAATACCAAATATATAGAAACTGAACTATATAATTGAAACACCCTAAAATAGTAACCCAGATTATATAATCGGAACGGAGGGAGTATTAATTAGCACGAGACGGGAAATATAAAATAATCAAGTCAATAAATGAATCAAACTAAAATACTCCCTCCGTCCCACCTCAATTGTCCCACTTTCCTTTTTCGTCCGTCCCACCTCAATTGTCTCATTACTTAAAAAGGCAACTTTTTCACACTCAACAATAAAATATTAATTCCACTCAACTTACTTTACACTCACACTCCTTGGTTATTGTGCCCAAAGTCACCGGGACAATTCAGCCGGGACGGAGGGAGTAATAAAAATTTGAATTAGATTGTAATAAAAATTTGAATTAGATTGTGTTATTAATGTGATGTATCATTCGTAACTAATTAACATCTATTAAAATAAATAAAATGATGTAAATACAATAAATTATATTTAATAAAACGTTTCCAAAAATAGTAGTAGTAATTTAATAGTTTTAATTTATGAAACAGTAAATTTCCGAATTAAAAAGTAAAAAACTACCAAGTTGAAAATGCTGAAATGCCATAAAACCCCTAAAATAACAAGGTTATCAAGAGTTATATTGAATAGTTTGCTTTTTCTTTTTCTTTTGAATTCTGAATTCATATATGGATACAATTGAGTTAAACCAATTAATTAAATAGTAAGTTCAAAAGCTCCCCTTAATTACTGTATTAGCTTTAATTATTATTAATTTTTTTTTTTTGGCAAGTGTTACATCTACAAAGAATTACTAATAAAATGAAGTTAATGAAATATTATGAGGGAAAATGAAGTTAATGAAATATTTATAATTATTTCCTCAAATAAATATTATTGGGATTGAATGAGTGATGTGATGGGATAAAAATAAGAAAGAAAATGGTGAAGCAATGGAAATTTGAATTAATTAACAAAAAAAAAAAAAAGATGAATTCAAACCTCCAAAACTACCCGCCATCTCCGGTAGCATAGATATATATATAGAGAGAGAAAGAGGAGAGAGAGAAACGACGATCATTCATTCATCTCTTGAAAGAAGAAGCTGTTTTCTCTCTTCCTTAAATACATTTTCATTCCTTCTTCCATTCTCTCTCCTCTCTTGCATAACTTTTCCAGACAAACGCTTCCATTTCCACAGATCACCCTCCTCCTCCTCCGCCGCCGCCATCGCTGATTGAAACCCACCCCCCAGTTTCCGACAAGAAAACCACTTCAAAACCCTCGATTATTTGGATGGCCGATTGCATGAGTCCAGGAAATGGGGGGAAGGAGACCCATCTTAGTATCAAGACCAATGCTTCGTCGGTGTTCAATCACTCGATGACGGCGTATTCGCCGTCATCGGCGGTGGCGGGGGAGGAGAAGCCGGCGTCGCACACCCATTACAAGGGGAAAGTGAAGAAAATGTGCTCGGTATTCGAATCCCCCAAACACAATCAACCTAGCTGCTTCAATCCGGGATTCTCACCGTCGATGTCACCGCTGGGCTCGCCCAATCTGGCGGAATTCTCATCGGTGAGGCTGCCGGGAACCGAGGACAGGGTGGTGATCTACTTCACCAGCCTCCGAGGAATACGGCGGACCTTCCAGGATTGCCAGACGGTGCGGATGATATTCCGCGGATTTCGCGTGAACATCGACGAGAGGGACGTCTCGATGGACGTGGAGTATAA
The DNA here is from genome assembly GCA_026898455.1 of Plectranthus barbatus. Lineage (NCBI taxonomy): Eukaryota > Viridiplantae > Streptophyta > Magnoliopsida > Lamiales > Lamiaceae > Plectranthus > Plectranthus barbatus. Next base: position 52,648 of record JAPKLW010000741.1, read on the forward strand.
GAAAGAGATTCAGGAGCTGCTTGGGGGGAAGACGAGCTTGCCGCAGGTGTTCATCAAGGGGAACCACATCGGTGGAGCAGAGTTGGTGATGAATTTGGCGGAGGAGGGGGAGCTGCTGTTGATGCTCAAGGGGCTCCCTCTGCGATCCTTGAAGCCCTGCGACGTGTGCGATGATCTGAGGTTCATCGCCTGCGTCAACTGCGGCGGCAGCCGGAAGGTTTACGATGAGGACAGGGAGCAGATCGACCGGTGCCCCGTCTGCAACGAAAACGGCCTCATGCGCTGCCCCCTCTGCTCCTCCTCCTTGTGAGGATTTTTATTAACCAACAAAGAGCAGCTCTGGCCAATGTGTATACTGCTTGTTTGTTTATGATTTTTTGGTTGGTTGGTTGGTGAAGATGAAGCTGAGAAATAATGATGAACATACATACATACATACAGTTTGTGCACCCACTCGACCCTGGCTCACTGTTTTGTCATCAACTTTTGAGGTTTCGATTTAGTATTAGATGCTTCAAGGTTGAGTTTGAATTGAAATGGAATTCTGGGATCCCAATGAATGCTTTCTTCAATCCTTGTCCCAAGCTGTAGTAAGTTGAGTTTCATTACTTGCTTCCAATCATGATTTCCCTTACTTGCATTTGCTTTCTTTTTCACTGAATTTGAACTCGCTAGGTATTGTTTTTGTAACTGTGAGGTCATTATGGTAATTTTGATGAGAAAACCAATATTATAACCATTTTTAAAATAGTTCCTTCTTCCTACCCATTCTTGTAAGTGTAACTATGTGATAACCTAGTATTTACATAACACATCTTACCTAACATATGACCGACCATCCCTGCGGTCAGGTCTAAATCAACCATATCCCAAATGCCAAATTCTAGGCACGGACTGAATTCCAAATATTCTCAGACCGGAACCCATGTTTTCTGTTTAGTTTGGGTATTCATTTTCCTTTTAGAGTAAAAAATGATTTTTTTTTCTACAAATCGAATGCATTGATATAATTGATGGTATTATGGTACACTCAAGGGAGAAATCGCAAAAATTCATTCTTTAAAATTTGTAGCGTAATTGATGAAAGCTACTATGTTCGAGATATATATTGTAATTTTACCCCGATGATTGGGATCATCAATGATAAATTGATAATTAGAACTGTCAAAAACTAGCAAAAACGATGAGTTGGACCGAGCCAAAACAATACCTTTGTGCCCAACCAGGACACAAGGACGTCGTCGAACAGGTTACTTCTTGCCGGTTTCCACACCGGGTGCAATAGTAAAAGCATCTAATTTCCCTTACTTGCATTTGGTTTCTTTTTCACATAATTTGAACTCTCTGGGTATTATTTTGTAACTGTGAGGTTATTATGGTATATTATAACCATTTTTAAAATAGTTCCTTCTTCCTGCCCATTCATGCAAGTCTAACCCTGTGATAACCTAGTATTTACATATCACATCCTACCAATCATATGACCGGCCATCCCTGCTGTCGGGTCTAAACCAACCATAACCCAAATGCCAAATTCTAGCCACGAACTGAATCCCAAATATTCTCAAACCCGAACCCAGATTTTCAGTTTGGTTCGGGTATTCAGTTCCTTGTTAGAGTAAAAAATAATTTTTTGAAATAAAAAATCAAATGCATTCTTTAAATTTTGTGGTGTGACTGATAAAGGTAATACGCTTGAGATATATAGTAGTGTAATTCTACCACGATGATTGGGATCATAAATGATAAATTGATAATTAGAGCCGTCAAAAAACAAAATACAACGATGGGTTGGTCAAGTCAATTGGACCGAGCCTGAACATTACCTTTGTGCCCAAACCAGGACTTCAGACCAGGTTACCTCCGGTCCAAGCATTTTCGGAGCACCGGTGACTAGGCGGCGTCTATTTCTCAGGTAAATTTATAGTTTTTGTGTTAATTTCAGTTAATGCCAGTTTCGCGATTAGAATCACTAGATTGCAAATTTAAAGGAAAGAAAATAAGTTAAAAAGATATTCCTATAGTTAAAAATTTAAAATTAGTTTAGTTTAGTTTATGCACACAATGTCCTAGGAATGCATTTGCAAGTCATGAAATACTTGGACAGGAAAACGTGAAGCAATTGGGGCATTTAGGAGCTGGTTCCGTCGCAGGTGCAGCAGCAATCAATCATATATGGTATTGGTAGCATTCTATTTCCAGAAATCACTCAACCTAATATCTTGAACAGGGGCCATGTTCATGATTTCTGCTCCTCCTGTTATTGTTGTTATCTGATTTTCAAATCCCTGGCCAGGCCATCCATGCCTGCTTAATTTCACTGTTCGGAATGTTTTACCATACCTTGTTTCGTTTAATCTCATGAAATCCCAAGGCAAGAATTTATTTTGTTGCAGCTAAGTATGCATTCCATCCTTGAAGCCGATACTCTCGAGCTGCCTCTGCAGGGTTTTTTGATAATATAATTCCTCGCCCAACTATAATAATGTCACTGCCACTCTCTGCAATAGCCTGAAACATACATAACATGAGACCAGGAACACTGTCAAAACAATAGCTACAAGAACATCTCTCATTACTACTCTTTTTTAAGCAAAAAATTCAAGACATGAATAATTTTGGCCCCTTTCAATGACAATTTTTTTGTATTATCAACAAAATACACTTCCAAGGCAGGGAGCTTAAAAAAAAAAGTTGCATGACTATGCTTCATAAGAAAAGAAAAGCAAGCACCACTTACAGAATTTGGAGTGTTATATTGTTGGCCCAATGCATCTCCACCTTTTGCCATTTGAACACCAGGGGTAACGTGGATAAGGGATGGATTTCCTGGTCCACTTGCCCATGAAGCAGGGTTCACGGATATGAAACCAATAACAAAATCTGTATGATCCTCGGAAATTCTCAAAGCTGCAGATGTGTAGTCACCAGTAGCAAGGTTACCAAATGAACTCATTTCAGCAAGAAGCAACAGACCTCTGCCATGTGATAAGCCCTAGCACAGCATACAAGTTAATACAACAAACATTGTATATGATAGCATCTGGTGGTTCAGACGGAGCTAAAACCATATAAAATCCATACCTTTGATTTTAACCCATCCACTATTCCTGGACCTGATATTATATGAGCATTTATTATATCTGCCCAGTCCAAAATATGGAAGATACCTCTGCATAAAACAAGAGAGAACTCTCAAGGAAAGAGACTAAAGAGTTTAGATATCAAGTGTGACATAAGAAAAGATCTTACCCAACATACTGCATACTGGCCGTGTTACCAATGTCAGCGAACTTGCGATCTTCAAAAATTAAGAAATTATGTTTATCTGCAATCTTCAAAAGATGTGCAGATTTTACTCACATATGCATATCAATTTTCAATCTGTATGATTTGCTCATAAGGTGGTGATAAAAATCAACAGGGGCAAATAAAATTACAAAGGAGGATATATAGAGGATACTTAGTTAGATCAGATAGTCTTCAATATATATAGACAATACTTAGTTAGATCAGATAGTCCTCTCAATAGACAATCTTGATGAAGTAGATTACACATAACATGCATTGGTGTAATAACCATGTCCTTGACGTGCATCATTAATGTAAGAATGTAATTAAGCAGATTGTATTAGACAGAATGTGCATCAGAAGATAGAGATATACCGAACGGAGCTTAGATCCAAAGTCAGGGGTGAAGTCAGGCAATATATCTACATGGGTTTTCAACATGCAGATTTCAGGTCCAACCTGTAGAGATGTCCAAAGAAAATGTCAACAAGACCTTATGCAGGAATCTCTACATGCCAAGTTATATATATGGATGAAAAACTGTACCAACATGCCACAGGAAATCTACATGGAGTTATACTATAAAGTTCATTAATGTCAAGCAGGATTCTACTAACACATACACAATTTGTGCATTTGTTCTTTTGTGGATATAATGCTAAGGTATAGATAAATTGAGGAGAAATCATATTGTATTAAACAGAAAATGCTTTCATATCAATACTACCTGTGCAGTGGTAGATTTATAAGTGGAAGAGATTTATTAACATAACTAAAAATATAAGATAAGTGTCTTTATCTTACCTTTTCCGCTAAGGCAAGCAACTCAGAAGCAGTGGCAACATCGGCAGCCACACACAAGTTAGTCTCCTTCTGTGCCATTAGCTCAAACAATTTCTTTCCAGTTGGGTTCTTTGCCATCTTTGCCCTCTCTTCATATGGAAGTCTAACTCTAACCCCATCCGCTGCAGCTGCCACTGGCCCAGGTACTGACACCATTTGATTCTCCTTCAAAAATCTTTCAACCATCTTCTCAGTCTCTTCTGAAACTCTTTCCTTCTCCTTCAATATTCTGACCATTTCCCTCAATGTCACCATAGAGTGCAACCTAATTCCCTTTTCAGCCAAATTTTCCCGCCCTCCTTGTTCCCTGTCTCAAAATCAATAATTTTTCTACAGAAGTCTTTCTATGCAAAATAGACTAATAGAGTATGCATTACTAGAAAAGAATTTCTACCCACACATCTTAAAAGGTACAAAATGCACATAATCAAGCTAAATACTTTGGCAAGATGAAAACACGTACATCCACACCGAGGTAATATCAGGATAGACGTGCAGCTTTAGGACAATTAGTGTCTATAATATACTATCAGAAATGCTGCTGTGATCACGTCATATTCTTAGGCTGCTGGGCACAGGGAACACATACTGGAAGAATTTTCAATCATTACTAATTTACTACAGTAAACTTTGAATTTCATTTGCACATTAGTCTTTTAGTTACGAGTCATTACATATATTAAAAGAAAAAATAAAAATAAAAATTGGAAGTAGCTAGCAGAATAAGCGCAACTATGATTCACACTTCACCTATCAATCATAACAACCGCGTCGGTGACTTTCATCCCCGCAGAGCGGAGTGGCGCCGCCGTCTCAAGCACGGAGGTTCCGCTCGTGACGAGGTCTTCGACAATGAGACAAACCTGATTGCGCTCAAATGCCCCCTCAATAGCGTTGGCGGTGCCGTAGTCTTTGATCTCCTTGCGGCGCATGACCATGGGAACGCCAGACGTGACAGAAATACAGGTGGCGATGGGAAGCGCGGTGTACGGGACGCCGCAAACGACGTCGTAACAGGTGGAAGAAGGAACGGCAGCGACTAGACCGCGGGAGAGCTGGCGGAGGAGGGAAGGGTAGGACACGATGAGGCGGAGGTCCATGTAGATTGGGGATGAGATGCCGGACTTGAGCTTGAAATCACCGAATTTCACGGCGGCGACGTGGTGGAGCTGCAGAATCAGTGACTCCATTGGTGGACTGGAGGTGAAGGCGATCGATCACGCTAGAATCGTGAGGGATTTTGAAATTATAAACCTGCGCTTTGACTTGTAGCTAATTGCTTTACTTGATTATATTAAAATATTCAATATTTTTGTAAAAAACATATTTATTGCAAAAATAATATTATATTAATATTTTAATTCAGAATTTCATGTAAATACAATATTAATTATACTTAAATAAAAAATATTAATTTCATAAAGTTAATAATTCTAAATTTTAAATTTAATTTATTTAATAAACAAACTTATTAAATAAGCTCAAACCAACTTTTATCAAATTAAGCATGAACAATTTTTTATGAAATTGATCAAAATAACTCAAAAACAGCTTGATTCAATCATAACTCTACTTCTAAAGTTGGTGAACTAAAAATATTATTATAAATTAAATGAAAAATAGTCTTGCTTCTCATTTTCATTTTTGTTTGTCCTCATTTCTAAAAATAATAACTTTTTCACACTCAACAATAAAATATTAATTCCACTCAACTTTATTTTCGTTTGTCCCACTTTAATAATCTCATTTCTAAAAATAGTAACTTTTTCACACTCAGCAATAAAATATTAATTTCACTCAACTCATTCTACTCACATACGTTATTGTGCCAAAAGGGAGTACTATAAATGTATAATTACTTGGAATTAGATATAGAAATGATGGATGCATAGAAACTACAACAAAAAGAGAGAACAATAATAATTAAATTGATAGATATAGAGACCATGATTCCATTCCATCCATGCAATGTTCAGCAGCGAGCACAAAGAGAACAACAACATGAACATTAAAGATTGGTATCATCATCACTACAACAAGTGAAAATCCTAATACATGAAACAGAGGATTCCTGACCATGTAAATTTGATGCATCCACCAGCAGCAAGGAGACTTTGCCGCCTAAACATACATGGTCCAAGATTCCCACCTGCTAATCTAATTCTACAAGTACAACACTTGGCTACTGCTCCTTCCAAATCCTACCGGTTACCCTCAGCTTCAGTTCTTTCCGGTCTCCACCAGAGAAAAACAGTGCCATGTTGCGTTGGATGATCAGTCCATCAAAACTATCACGTACCTTCCGGTGGCTGTCCCTGATGCTCCGAGGCACTCCTTGCCATATCATCTTCCTCCCATTACCTCCAACCTCTAGGCTATAGCTATAGTTTTTTGCCTCGTTGTCATCACCCATGAACCGCAAAAATGCTATGTAAACCGGCGCCATTCCAAGCTGGAACGCTTCAAAATGCAAACAGAAATACTGCCCAAAGCAACTGAAAACCTGAACCATCAATAAAACCAACACCTCAGTTGCACTACTTTATGCAATGCATAAGAGCAGGAGGAGAATATCTACTTTACCGTAAGCATCCATGTTGCATTCTCCACCTCATGTGGATTTGATTTGACGTAACGATGGTTAAAAGTACTGCCGCTATGCATGTCTACTTTGTGATCATCTTTCAAGTGGTTCACGAGAAATGGGATATCACCAATGACCGAACACTCTGATCCAGCGTAAGGACAATTATAAGGTCTATAAGTGCACTGGGATTCGTGTTTAAGCTTGCTGTAGTATGGATAGATGCCTATACACCCAAAACTTTGATATTTGCATGGAAGCTCGAGTGATGCAGCTACCTTCTCCAATGCAAGGCAACGGATATTACCAAGTTCATGCCTGCAAGTGGGACAACGGTTGTGCACACGAGGTTTGCATCCAGAACACAATGTGTGACCATTGGAACACTGTAGCAACAACATGGTAATCAGATTATATCAAAAACCAAAGAAACCAGAATAATAAAACAGAATAGACAGCAGTGGAAAACAATCTTACAATAGACCACTACATCACAACAACCACATGCAAAACTCATTTTATAATGGCATTCATGTAAATAAACAGTCTGCATCATATAATAATACTTCCAGGATAGAGAATCCATAGAAGCGTTACTTTTTGAGAAAATAGTTTTCGGACTCCACCCTACTCATGTATTCTTGAAGCAGAAAATAATTATGCGACAACAAACTGAAATAATAATAACAATCTGAATTTTTGTGAAGCAGAAAAACGTTACGCTACAACAAACTGAAAGAGTCAAGCCCATGCATATTAGGGATGATAACAAAAGAAGGTTCAAATAGTTATCCAAAAATCTTGAGGTAGGTACACAATCTAAAAGCACAGAGCTTGTAAGATGCAGGTTTTTTATACATTCTGCTTTTAGTATAGGCAATTATCAGTTCTACAATGAGAAAGGGAAAAAAAATCTGAATTCCATTGTGTTAATTGTCAAATTTCCACCCCTAGCCGGCTAGCCCACCCTTACACGAATGTCTGGCATTTTGAAATCAGGAAAAGAGAAAATAGTCTACAGGTACTTTTACCCATGAAATAGGAATTAAAAAGCAGTAATACTTTCCTGAATGGAAGACGGACACTGCTGATCTATGTACTAACTTTAAGACAAATTAAGATGACCCCAAAAAATCATAAATGACGTAACCAGTACTAGACTGTCCAACCTTGTAGATTTGAAATAAAGTAGTTATACCTGACTAATTGGAGGGTACATTGCATTCAAGCAAACTGGACACTCCAGCAGCTCACGAACATTTGTTGAGATAGCTACATTAGGTTTTGTGGCACTTTCTGATGTTTCATTGACATTTTCACCAATGTCTAATGTGTCCTCATTTTCGGGTGGATCAATGACCTCAGGTTTTGTTCTCGGGTCATCATAATAGGAATTCCCACTTGACATTGGAAGCATGTATGAAGGGTCCTGCAGATACGAATATTAAAATTAACATTAATCAAAATCTAACCAAGAGTTCAAATAGAGTATCAAGCAAACAAGAACACATAACACAGTTCAGCCTCGATACAACACAAAAAGAAAAAGAGAACATACATACCGGAAAATAAAATGAAACATGAAGTTAATAACCATAGAGTTATAGAAGGAATTCAGCAACAGCCACAACCAAAAAGTTCAAGTATACAACTATAGATATGAATTGGCATTTACATAGCTTATTTAGTTCATAAATCTAGTAGACCTTATATTTCCTTCAACACAATTAAGAAACCTAAAACAGCAACTTCTAAGTTCTAACCTTGCGTGTGAGTTAAGATGCTGACCCAAACATGGAAATTACACTTACACCAATTTGCAACTCCTATAATGCAATAAGGTATTAAATTGCACCAAAAGCAGAAAAGTGGCACCCTCATGAACTATATGGAATCAAGGTTTAGCGCAACCATTATTAGGCTTTTCCAAGATTTTAAATTTAAATTCACCTTTCCCACCAATTCACCCAAGAATACAGCAAGAAAATCACACCAGTACCAGTTAGAAGTGAAGAAAACATCAAGATTGATGCCGATAATTTTTAAAACCATAATATTGGGAGCTTCTTTTTAAAACTTCAACATAGATAACATCCATACTTTACAAATTACAACCCACTGCCATGCAAAGAGTAATTATCAACAATAAATCATGCAGATCACAAAAGAAAACCACAACAGCAGATCCAGAATATTCAATCAAACCCTCCTTTCCAAAAAGAGGACGAAACCTTGCCTTCCACAAAACAAAAGAATAAAGGGAAAAAAAAAAAACTAAAAGAACCCAGAAAAGTTTGATTAAAACCGCTACGAAAGAAGCTACAACTCAGATATAACTTCAACACATCAAAATATATTACCTGGAACCAAGAATGGGTTTGAAATAAAAAAACCGCAAGAAGAAAAACGACAAATCCAAAAACAAAACCCTAACAAGAGTCAAATTGATTCTGATTAACTTAAAATCCGGCAAAGCCAACCAACGAAGTAATTGGAAGAACTCGACGAAATTGGTGAATATACCGAGAGAAAGAGAGAGGGGGGGGGGGGGGGGGGTAGGAGGAGTAAATTGTCTTGGTCTGGTACGCGGTATGGTATGGATAGTGAAGCAAGAAATTGAAATAATTGGTAACCATAAAAAAAAAAACACGAAAATAAGGAGCATTGACAGAGAAACTTCAATTCAAATTAAAGCTGAGGAGAGAGAAGGGTGGAGGAGCGTGTGGGCAGAGAGAGACAACTTTCACAACTATTCATATCAAATTCCAACGCAATTGCTTCATTTCTAAAAATTTTAAAAAAAATTTGGTGATTATGGACATAAATATTTAATAATTTCCCAAAACTAATCACAACTGCCTAAATAGGATGTTGAAAGTTAATTACAAATTAGAGGGTCAAAGTTCCCCAAATAAGATGTGATAGGTTCTCATATTTTAGATCTAGTTGCTAGTAATCTAATCCCAATTGAAATTTATGAGATTTAAAAACTGATTTGGTCCAACTTTAACCCAAAAACTGGTACTGCCACATCTATCTATATATATACCTAAAAGCAATACCCCTCTCCAAAAAAAATTTCCCCCCAAAACACTTACCAAAAATAAACTTGCAACATATTAGGTAAGTATCATTAAATATGGTAAGTATATATTATTATTAATAATTACTTTATTGGAATATACTCATACTTATTATTTCTAATTATATATAATTACTAATTATACTAATTAATTGAAAGTATATATGTTTGTATAATTATATTTTTTATTTATATTTACATAAAATAATTTTAAGAACTTTGTTTTCCTAATTTAAAATATAATATGTTTAATGTTAAGTTTATATATACTCAAATAAATCCTTGAAATTCTTTCTCCTAAAGAAATATTACCTAAAGTAATTAAGAAAAATATTATGGAAAATAATAAGAAAAATTAAATAAGTACAATATATTATTTTAATATTATGATAATTAGTATAACTAAATAAGTACATTTTCATTCACTAATTAACTCTCCATTAATTCTCAATTTTTCATTAATTCTACGGTTACTTTTTCTTTAATATAATATCATTATTTTTAAATCTTATATTGTGTATAGACATTAATTACATTTATGTATATATATAAATATTCCTTATTTGGCCTCATCAACCACCTATAAATTGCATTAATATTTCATCGAATTTACACAAATTCAATATGGTTTTTTGAGGGATGAATGAGTTCGAAATGCTTTTACAAGAGTATCGTGAAGTTAAGATTTGTCCACTTTTTATTATTTAGTCATGAAGTATTTATCCAGATTTTTTATTTACTATTTTTTTAGTTTATTATAGTGATAGTGGATCATTGTCTAAATATAAAATTTTAGTTTGATGTTTTTTAAAATTATATTGGTTGTATGAATTCCTGCCTTTTGAGTTTGTAAATTTTTATGTTGGGTTGTAAATGGAATTGAATTGATGATATATAATTAAAATTGCACTCACATTTTCTATTTGTTTTTATTTCTCTCTATATATTCTCCATTTCTAATATCAAAAATCATTTTTACTATTTCCAATGAAGGAGACGATGTGAGAAAAAACGAATCGTAATATTTTATCAAATTTACACAATTAAAAATTACCCTAACAATAATATTTCAGTTCATTCACTAAATTGCAAATATACTTATGGCAACAAAGAATAACACTTGAACAAAAAGAAAAATGTGATACCTAATACAAATATGCAAATTATTCTTAAACCACATTTTTTAATGACAAGAAGAAATAGTTACAATTTTATTATCGAAAATTTCATTATCGAAAATTAATATAAATCTTTTCAAAATATCAATTTTACAATATATTTGATTACAAGAAGAAATAGTTACAATCCTATTTTATTTAATATGCAAAATGACAAGAAACGTAATTTATAGAATATAAATTGATTAGCAAATATTTTGCCAATAATGATAATCAAATCACAACTTAAAAAACTCGAATTTATTATTATTAAACAAATTATACTACTTATCAATAGAAATATAAGTCAGTGCTAATAGATTTGTGGTGAAAGCTTCATTCACGATTAGTTCAATTTTAATTTATGAATATTTACACTTATAAATTATAACTTTGATAACGGATTTTAAAATCCTATAAGTTAGTATCTTCATGGTAGCATCTTTATTTATTTTCACGTGATTAATGCCAATGATAATTTAATAATAGAAAATATGTTATAATATTATATATTTATATTTATATCTACATATAAAAGCAAAACTCCTCCACTAAATTTCCCCTTATTGAGATTTCCTAAAATAATTCAATAACAAATAAGGAAAGAATTACACTTATCACATAATAATTAAAACTTAATAAAAAAATGTAGAAATAATTTATAAATGTAAATATATTAATGAATCTATGGCAAAACTCCAATCTAAAATATTTCCCCCAAAAAATCCTTACTAAAATAGTTGTATATAATAAATATAGTAAGTATACAATTAATATGATTATATATTTATTTCATCAATACTTAAATGGGTGAGCATGATGTAACACCCATGTTAAAATTTGATCTTGTACAAGTTATTTCTTGAATTTATGGAATGAGAAATTATTGCTAAGGAACCAATTGAGGTTATTTATGTTATTGGAGAAATTAATTTATATCTATGAGTTTGAAATATTATATGTTGGAGATATTAGGTATTGGAAGATCGGGATTTTGGAATGTTATACATGTAAACTTGGAGTACTATGTTGGAATTGGGGAAGATTATTTGAATAATTTCATAATCATATACATATGTATATGCGTATAAGTGGGAATTTATAATTATACACACATATATATAGAAAATATGTCATTAAAACCTTATATTATAATTCTAGAGAGAGAAAGTGAAAACCCTTCCTACTCCTTAAACCCGTCAGCCACCTTCAGCCCCTTTTTCCGGCCGACTCCGGCGACATTCCGGAGAATGACCACTACCATTACGTAGCATTCGTCGAGAGCTTCAATTTGAGTACTCGTAGGCTTCGAGAGGACGAGTAACGAGGGAGATATCGCTGTTTGAAGTAAGGTGGGTTTTTGTGTTGCGATTTCTAGATTTAATTCTCATAACTCGTTTTTCCGGTCATTAATCGACATTTGGATGCTAGATTCGTGTTCCTGAGATTGTAGGGAGTCTTCGCACGTCAAGAACGCCCCATTTGGACGCCGAAAAACCCCTACCGCCGCCGTGAACGGAGGAACTCCGACGAGGTATATTGCGTCCTTCTTTTTCGATGAATATTCGTGTTTTGTAGCCATATTCGTGTTCCTTACAGTCTAGGGAGTTCATATATGTATTTGCATGTGTCATCGACCGGCGAAATCGCGAGATAAAGCGATTTGCAGGTTCAGCTCCGGCGAAACCCGCGAAGAAGACGACTCTTGTCGATCGACAGGAATTGTGTCGATCGACAGGGGGGTCGATCGATGGTGTGATGTCGGACAAGTCTTGTCGATCGACAGGAGTGCTGTCGATCGACAGGGGGGGTTGATGCCAAGGGCTTGTCGATCGGACATCCTGTCGATGGACAGGATGTATTTCGATCGACACAACGGTTGTCGACAGGAGGCATATCGAGCCATTTCTGTCGATCGACAGGAAGCATGTCGATCGACAGGGTCAGTCGATACAATTGTGTCGACCCAGTCATGTCGACCGAGTTAAGCCTGTGTCGACCAGGGTTGTGTCGATCGACACAGACCCTGTCGGTCGACACAGAGGCCTGAAGTATTATGATATGTTGTTCAATCCTAGTTCTTCCGAGTCTGTTTATCTACAATTAAGATATATTGTCCTAGATATATCGTACTGACTCGAGAACCCTATTTGATTGTAGGAAATTGAAAGCAGGGATTGTTTGAGCTCATTCTAGCAGAAAGCATCTAAACTAAAAGCCGAGAACGAGGTGGGAAACTATTTCAACTGTAAAAACAAAATGCGTGTTTTCTTTCCAAAATGCGTATAACTGTTTTGTTTTTAAAATGAAACTGCTATGCTTGTTTTGTGTTATCTTATCTGTCCTCTGTCGATTCCCATCGACAAGAGAGATTATCTAATGAGTTCGGAACCAGGTTTCCATAACTGCGGTAGAACTCTATTAGTAGTATGGAGTAGCGACTCCATATGATTGGGAATTTGAAGGTGGAATCTGTTATGTTTGGTTGTGAGAGTTGTGGGTGGAGTTGATTATGGTGATGATGATTGTGATTTATGAATAATAAGCGATCGGGTCTCAAAATGGATTTCTGAGACTAGTGCACTCTAGATGACAGTAGGTTGAGTGTGAATTCATTCCTAACTGATCATCGTAACTCGGAAGCCGGCCAACTTCCAGTTACAACACTGAACAGATATGATAACACCTAAAATAACACACGTGTGAAATAAAAAAATGTTTTGGCTAACACGGTTCTTTTCAACAAAACCCCGTGTTAAGCTGCGTGAGTTGCATAGCATATTTCCTATATAATGTATATTTTTGGCATGTTTCTCACTGGGTACGAAAGTACTCAGCCCTCGCGTTATTTCTAAAACGTGCAGGTTAAGCAGCTTGGATGGAGGTAGCGGGTGTAAGCTGGTGAAGTGAAGAGGTTTATAAAGTTTAACAGATCCTGTGACATGTATCTTCATATACATGTCACCATCACGCTACACACACGCTGCTACACTCTCTAAATTTCCTTCCCTTTGAAATTATTTAACTTTTGAAGACTGTTGTTAACTTGACTCGAAGTACTCTTTATGAATTCTTTTATTTTTTATTTATATATCTAAGTCATTTGCTTACAAATGTTGAAATATGATGATAAAACCTGAAACATCAATGTAACGTGGCCTCATATTGGGAAGGTCAGATGGGGGCGTTACACATGAGTCAAGCCGGCTCGCAAGCTACTCGGGATCGGCTAAAAAAAAACTCGAAATCGACTTGATAGTAATCGAGTCTAGCTCGAGCTCGAGCTATTCGAGTATCTGTCGAGCTCGAGCTTTGTGATACTCGATTTGACAGACTCGCGAGCCTTATCGAGCTCGAGCTTAAATCGAGCTTGAGTCGAGCTTAGGTTCGAGCATGACTCACGAGCCTTATCAAGCTTAATATATTTATAATTTTTATTCCAAAATTTATTATTTAGTAATAAATAATATAATTTTTTAATTAAAAATTAAAATAAATTAAAACAATCGAGCCGAGTCGAGCTTGACGAGTTTGACCTCGAGTCGAGCTCGAGCTTGAAAATTTAAGCTCGGTCGAGCCGAGCTCGAACTCAAGCCTGGCCATACTCGGCTCGTGATCACCCCTACTTAAATGTTTATGATTTTTTTTTTATGTTTTAATATATAATTAATTCTTCCATATGAAATTAAATTTTATAATCCCTATTTAAACTTATTAATATTATATGATATTGATAAAGTTATTTTATGTATTTATTTCACAAACATTGTACTACATTTCAATTGACGATACAATTAACTATTCATAAAGAAAGAAACTCAATTAGTCATGGTTAAATTATTATTTTTATATATATTTTTATTAAATAATTAATTTAATTAATAGAATATAAAAAATTAAAATATGAATTTGATTTTCTGTACAATTTTTGCTATTTTTACATTTTTTATTATCTTATATTGTATGGGTTCTATATATTATCAAAGATTAAATTGTCCAAGGACTCCCTTCTTACATGAATGCCAATATTTTTGCATTGTGGGAACATTTACACTTTTTATATATATATTTTTATCTTATATATTAATATATATACATTTTTTATTGTTTCAGTTCAATGTAATATTATGTTTTGTTGTGCTCACAAAAATCTAGAGATTGTATTAATTTAATTTCGGATATCAAAGACATCACTTTTTCTATTATGCTATAGTGTTCAATTCATCTATACCATGTATATGCATTGTTGAATCAATTTCCATATATTATTTTTAAATTATATTAACTTGAGTTATTTATCTATACTATCTTAAAAGCAAAACTCCTAGGAAGAATATTTTTTCCCGCGTATACAAAAGATTAGGAAATAAGTGATATTATGAACACGAGTAAAGTTAAATCATTAATTATGGCGAGAAATCAAATAAGGCTTAATGGTGATTGTTTTGAAATTTGAACAAAAAAATTATGGGAAGTTATCATAAAATACTTATACCAATATATTAAATATTAAATATATTAGAATTCTAAAATCATACTTAATTTATAATTTATTTCATAATCACACCTATAAATATTAGGCTTGTGGATAATATATATTCAAGTATATATTTTATATTTTATATGTATTTACAAATATTTTATAATTATTTTTTATTAACACTGATATAATTGATAATATTGTTGTTTAATTTTATATATATTAAAAAAACTCAATTAGCATTATCATTATTAAGATTAATGATGATTTCAAAAACTTCCAAATCTTAATGGTAATATAAGAATACAAATTATAGGCTTTTGATATGCAATTTAGAAAATTAAACAAGATTTTAATATAACATTTATTTTATCACTATTTATTAAGTATTGTTATTAAGTTTCAATAAAGAAACTTAAACAATATTTTAATTTTTATTAACTGAAAAATTATTTAATTTAGCGTAATATTTTGAATATTTTTTAAAAATATAATTATCTATTAACACTGGGAATTAAAAAATAATACTCTCTCCGTCCCGACTTAATTGTCCCGGGTTGACCAGACACAATAACCAAGGAGTGTAACTGTAGAATAAGTTGAGTGTAATTAATATTTTATTGTTGAGTGTAAAAAAGTTACATTTTTTTATTAATGAGACAATTAAGCTGGACAAACGGAAAAGGAAAGTAGACAATTGAGCTAGGGTATATGTTTATATTGTATTTCAAAAGGTATTGTTATATAATATGTTTTTATATTCTATAAACAAGGTAATGAGGAACAACATAAGTGTTGCACTTTTAGCACAATTGAGGATCTCAATCCGATTAAAGAAAATTTCACTTTTTATAATGTATTCTTTTTATAAAATAAGTTAAATCACAAAAAATTACAAAGTCAGTTTATTTTAGAAAAAAGAACAAGGCTGTATGTATCAAAATAGTAAAAGACAACATCATTCAGTTTATTGAAAAATAAATTAATTATAATTCTGCGATATTAAAATTTATTACAAACAAAGAGTAAAATTATCGACATTCTCTTTTCATTTTCATAATTTATATATATACTTAAAAGCAAAATCTTAACAAAATTAATTACCCAATATATTTTGCCTGTAAAAGTATTGCACAAAAGAATATTATTCAAACTATGAAAATAATAATTATTTATTTATTTTTATCACATGTGTAATCTGTGTATATTAGATTTTGTTTGATAATTTTGTTTTTCCCCATTGTTAGCAAGAAGTTTTCCCTCAATTATATATCCGTATTTTTCTTACACTTGATTTTGTGATTTTTTAAAGGTTATATATAATCTAATATGTACTCTTTACATACTCTTAAATAAATTAAAATAAAACAATCATTTTAATATACAGTAGAGTTGTATGTAGAGAAATCCATTTACTAATACTTATTTTAATTCATAGTGGTGTTTATACTATTTTATAGTGTATATTAAATATAATGTATTAATTTAAACTCATAATTTAGTTGTCCTAAAAGAAATTTAAACCCATGATCTCTTAGCGCAAGACACTTTCACTATTGCCGTTCTCCGAACATGAGAAATTATTTTGTAGTATATATCACACATCGTAGTGGTGACCAAGATCACAAAGATGATTGTTGCTTATATTTGTAATAGTAAAGATATTTACTTTATTTTTATATGATTTATCGTAGTTTTATAAATTTTATATGCATGATTGTGTCTTGGTGCATGTTATGCTTTTGGTAAGGTTGTGTAGGCTTTCGTGAGAAGAAACGAGTGAAAAAGGAAAAAAATATTCATGTCAGAAGTCCGAGCTCTGTGAGACGGTCAATGTGATTGTGACGGGGAGCTAGGAACATTGATACCAAACTATGACGAAAAAGGATTGAAGCAGCACTCTCTATGATGCTTTGTGTCTACCAATACAAAATGCATAAATTGTTGGCCCTGTAAACGTGGTTTTATTAAATATCACTTCAAGTTGGAAACCCAATGTCAACTTACTAATAGAAAATAGATTTTTGGTGAGGGTCAGAACAACCAAGACATTTAATAACTGAACATGTCAGAAAGTCGAGTGTTAATAATATGATAGATAGAAAGCCAAGCACCATTAGTAACAATAACACTATCATGCTAGAGTACGACTGAGAGTTCTTCAAAGAATAAGAAGTTGGTGTCATGTGGGCTGAGACACCGGTGTCAAGGAACCAAATTGATGTTTTAGGTTGAGAGAGAGAGTAGCCAATGGAGAATGTGTCAGCCAAGTGTGCAGCTATTGGAGATGACTGCGAAGAATACATTTTCAGAAATAAACTGACATAGTGGCATTCATGACGACAAATTTGGCAGGGAGGTGGTCGAAGTTTTTAATTGCGGCCATGACTGCAAGAGTTGGAGTAACGTGAACCACTGCCATGGCCACAAGAAGAATTAGAATTTCCAGAGGAAGGTGGGCACTGCACCGAAGGTTTATACCGATTGTAGAAGGAAATAGGGAAAGATCATGTCGTGTTAATGGACTCTTGAAATAATACAAAGCTCTCAGCTTTAGATAGGAGATCACGAAAGTTATGTAGAGCAGTGAGCATCATTTGAGCAACACTTTCTAGAAAAGGACGAACCAAAACCTCGAAGGAACAAAGAAACCTTATACGTATTATCGATGGGGCATCCCGTAGCTGTCAATTGATCACATAAGGACTTGAAGTTTTGGCCATATTCAGTCGCATATCGAGTCCCTTTCTTCAAAGTTTGGAGGTCGTCTTTAAGGATAGCTTGCGAGATTTGGAGTTGTGACAATATGCGACCTCAAGAGCGAGACATACCACACGCAAGGTGGTGCAGTAGAGTACTTCAGCCATGAACTCCTATGTTGAGATGAGAGAACTAGACTAAGGAGTCACCGATCTTTGGTGCGCTAGAGTTCATATGATCCATTGACTACGGGGGTGCCACCGGTGGACGGAAGTGTATTAGAGGGAAGAGATTTGGTGTCGTCTATGTAACCAAATAGGTTTTGGCTGAAGAGAAAGGTAGTGATATGCTTTATTCATAAATAATTAATAAGGCAATGCGAGATAAAATGCGCTTCCAGAATACACAAAGTAATAATCAATCATTCGGAGACAAAATTATTGTATTTGGTGGTGATTTTAGACAAATTTTGTCTGTTATACCAAGAGGTAGTAGAAGAGTTATTGTTAATGCAACAGTTAATTCACCTTACTTATGACATCATGTGAAAGTCTTGAAGTTGACGATAAACATGCGATTGAATATGCTTGGAGAGCATATGCAAGCATCTACACCAAAAGACTTTGCTCATTTGGTTGCGACAATTGGGGATGGGGCTTTAAGAGCACCAAATGACGTTATTGATATCCATGAAGATATTAATATTAAATTTACCAGAGATCCAATTAGAGTTATTGTTAATAACACGTATCCTACAACAGTTATATGATCAATAGATGTTTCATATTTGCGGCACCTGGCTATTTTGTCACCAAAAAATGATGTGATTGAGAGGGTCAATCAGTATATGACATCATTGAACAATAATGTGGGAAATGTATACTTAAGTTCTGATTCTATGTGCACAACATAAAATGTAGCAGATATTCTTAATGAAGTGCACACTCCAGAATTCTTGAATACATTGAAGTATCCTGGATATTCTTAATGAAGTGCACATAATTGAGGAACATTGATCATTCATCTGATTTGTGCAATGGGATTCGATTAGTTGTAACACAACTTGGTAATCATGTTATAGAGGCCAAGATTCTGAGTGAGAAAAATGATGGGTTTTGTATACTGAAAGCATTTATTACAATGTGTATACAACGATTTATTTCTCCTATCTGTTAACAATCGTACATGTATGAACAATGGTATCCTCTTGTCTCACCGATAGGGACGATCATACGGC
>JAPKLW010000741.1:82252-99667 GCA_026898455.1 Plectranthus barbatus
AGGAGGGATCATGTAAAAAAAAATCCCCATGTGAGAAAAAAGAATGAATCATGTCCATCAGATCTACAAAAATCAATGGTTGATATTGAATCAAGCAACAAAATAATCAAGCAACAACTAAAGCACAATCAAGCAACATTGCAATCAAGCAACGACCTGAATACAATCAAGCAATGCCGTGAATACAATCAAACGTCTTTCTCACTTTCTCACGTTAATAGTTTTCTCACTGGATCCGCTTCCTATATATATATATATATATATATATATATATACACTACATCATTTTGCATTGATCTATACATCAATGTGCAATTTAAATATGATTTGACCGTCCTTATTTTCAATATTGTGTCATTAACTGATATAATTTATTTTACTTGATTAATGAAATTTATTTTTATTTAATCGCTTATAATTTATAATTTTTATTATTTTAATTTTAAAAATAAAATTAAAAACAAAAAATATATATATATATATAATATTGTCGTTGAATGGTTGATAATAAATATGTAAAATTGTTATGGTTAAGTTGAGATGATATTAATGATGTGAAATAGAGAAAAATTAATTAAATATTAGAGTGATAAGATGGTTTGAGTGGTTGCTTTACACATTAAAGATAGTCTAATGCTTATTGTTTTTAGTTTTGAAATACAATTCCTTGGTCACTCGTCTCTAATTTCGATGATATGATTAAATTATATTTTGCAAAGATAAATAATAAATTGTTTTCGCATAAATAATCAAATCAAGATGCAATCACCTCCTAATCAACTAAACAAATAGAGTCAATTAATTAATGTCTAATCCCATCAATTTTAGTAAATACTAACCTCAAATGTAGTACGTGTGACGCATCTCCATCGAACCAGCTTTCATGAAAATGAACATAATTAATTAAACAACAACTTGGCTAATTAATTACGTTTACATCCGTAATTTTGGGTACAAATATATTTAAATCTGTAAAACATGGGCCACATTAATACAAAAAAGGAATAAAAGGATATTCAAAATAATACAATACAATTAAATTTGTCGCGTTTCTCATTTTTCTGATACCAAACAAATAGTAATGCCGTGCCGATAGGGTTCGCAGTTGGTTTCAGAAGCTCCTTTGCTCTTTAGTTTTTTATTATTTGGAATGTTCCAATCATTTCATGCTGACTCATCCAAATTATTTATTTCAAAAACTTTTTGGTTTTTTCAAAATTAAAATATTATGAAAATGGAAATTAATATTTGATACTTAAATATATAAGATTTTTTTGTTGGATTGATGAGCGTGGGACAAGGGTTGTTCACATGCACTGCAATCTTGTAGACTATCTATCTACTCTCACATCTATAAAATCCCTTCTTACAATATCTTCAATTTTCAAACCAACCATCACTCATCTTATCCTCATCAAACAACTCTCAAATGGAGCACTCCTCCATTCTTGCAACATTAATCCTCTTTATTTGTCTCTCCGCACTTTCAAATGCTGCTTTTGATCCATGTTCTTCGCCCGAATCGGATCTATCCGTGATCCACATTTATGGCAAATGTTCGCCCTTCAATCCGCCCAAACCCGCCACTTCATGGGTCAACACCGTTCTTAACATGGCCTCCAACGACCCGAAAAGGGTTGCATATTTATCGAGTCTCGTGGCACAAAAGCCGACCTCGGTCCCTATCGCCCCTGGTCAAGTAATAAACATCGGTAATTACATTGTCCGGGCCAAGATAGGGACCCCGGGTCAGCTCATGTTCATGGTGTTGGACACCAGCAACGACATTCCATGGCTCCCGTGCAGCGGTTGCCTCGGGTGCTCGTCCACCGTGTTCACCCCAAACACATCCACTACCTACGGGTCCGTAGATTGTTCGGTGCCCGAGTGCACCCAAGTAAGCGGGGTCTCGTGCCTGACGGTCGGGTCGGGTTCTTGCCTCTTTAACCGTTCATACGGCGGCGGCTCGACATTTTCAGCTACACTCTCACGCGACACACTCTCACTAGGCAATGATGCCATTTCTAACTATGCTTTCGGATGCATCAACGCGGTCTCGGGCGGGTCGATCCCTCCTCAAGGGTTATTGGGTTTGGGTCGGGGCTCCATGTCATTGCTCTCACAAACCGGGTCGCTCTTCTCGGGCGTATTTTCCTACTGTTTGCCAAGCTACAAGTCCTACTACTTCTCCGGCTCACTCAAACTCGGACCCTTGGGCCAACCCAAGAACATCCGAACCACCCCGCTCCTCAAGAACCCGCACCGGCCGTCGTTGTACTACGTGAACCTCACCGGCGTAAGCGTTGGGCGGGTCAACGTCGCCATAGCACCGGAGCTTCTAGCATTCGACCCGAACACTGGGTCGGGTACCATCATAGATTCGGGCACAGTAATAACCCGGTTCGTCCAACCCGTATACAACTCGATCCGAGATGAATTTAGGAAGCAAATTACAGGGGCGATAAGCTCGTTGGGGGCGTTCGACACATGCTTTGCGGCGACGAATGAAGAGATAGCACCGGCCGTCACTTTCCATTTTACAGAGCTGGATTTGAAGCTGCCGATGGAGAATGTGCTGATCCACAGCAGCTCGGGGTCGTTGGCATGCTTGGCCATGGCTGCAGCTCCAAACAACTTGAATTCGGTGTTGAACGTGATAGCCAATTTGCAGCAGCAGAATCTGAGGATCTTGTTCGACACAGTCAATTCTCGCGTGGGCATTGCTCGTGAACTCTGCAATTAGTATTTTGCTAGTAGTAATCTCTTTATATGCTGTTGATTTCGATGCTTCATCATATATATCTCCAACTTTGTATTCAATTCTACGTTTGTTTACAAATGGAACAAACCTGCTCATCCAAAATTGTTTTATAATTGAAAATTATGAGTGGAAGGGAAAAATTAAATTATTCAAATTACAGATGATTAAACATTGAACTCACATGTAAATATATATAAAATTTACATTTTTTTTCTTAATGAAAGAATAAATGCAAGATATAGGAATGTGTGCATTCAGCCAATTAGAGTCAGAGAATAGATGCAAGAAATGACAGAAAAACAGGAAGTGTCAATTATTGAAATTTTCTTTCTTTTTTTTTGGTTGACACAGTTTCAAGGATATATAGAGAGTTGTGATAATCTCCTAAAAGTCACTTTGTATGTGTTTAATATAAATGAATTTATACTATTTATTATAAAATTAAAATTTACAAATATGGAGCCATTTTTCTATAAAATATCATTTTTTTTTCATAGCAGAACACCTTTATAAATATCGAGCTCTTGTTCCCTATTAATGTATAATGTTGAAAATAGTTTATTTGTGATCAAAGAATTATGTTTTCGAGCTTTTTTAGAGATATTTAGGTACTTTTCTGACTCTATGTAGTGCAAGTTTTATATTAATAAAGATGTCTCTTGATTGTTTGAATCTGTAATTAATTGGATATAGATAAATTATTAATCATTGTGCTGGGAGGTTAGGGATTGTGTTTGTATTAAATATTCCATATTTATTAATATATAATGTTTTAGCATCATTCGATTTTGTAAGGATAGAAGTGATGCTAACATTATATCTAACCCATTTCAATGATGTTAACGTGAGGTTAACAATTTCAATTCAAACAACGGCGAGAAAAGAAAAATCACAACAATTACAAACATAATTAATTCTAGCTACATGCATGTAAAAAACCCAAACTCTTAAAGAAAAATATTTAACACACGAATCCACAAACAAACACACTCTAAAACAATCCTCCTCTATCATTCACTTCCAACCTTCTCCAAATCAGGATTTTGCTGGTTTCCACACAACATGGGTCAGCTTGGTCTTGTTAGTGGACCAATATTTAGCAGTTTCAGTATGAATTGGTAAAATATTTTTTATTCCCAATTTTTTCTTCAGTCCTTGCTGATTATTAAATTTGGTTTTAACATACATACTTTTCTTTTTGTCAGTGTCAACATATAATAAAAATACATGATCAAATTAGTTTTATTAAAATATCTAAGAGATTCTTTGGATCTAGAGCACTTCATCTAACATTCTTAAACTTTTAGAAAATGCACAATTACATGGCTCATACTCAAGTTTATTGTTCTTCAAGAATTCACACTAAATTTTTTTAAGAAGCATAGAGTGCTCATCCTTAAATTTTGCTAGCTCCTCACTAACTAACCTCAATTTTTCAACTTCATTGGTCAAAATAGAAACTTATATTTTCAGTGAGGCCTTTTCGTCAGCTAAGACATTTTCCAACTCATAAAATTTAGTGAATTCTAAAGACAGAGAATTGAGGAAAATGTCCTATGAGTCGGAGTAATACGACCCAACATCGTTTAAGATGCATGCTGACATAATTGAGATAGGTAAGGAGTTTGTTACCTGGTCGTCAGTAGTCAGAGCTTGTTGACTATTGTCTTCTGCATCTTTTCCGATTGCGGCCATGAATGCTAGCAATGCTTCCTCCCCCGACTCGTCATTTGATAGCATTGATCCATTGTCGTGGTCGGGAATATCTAGGACCTCAGTCCTAGAGAGCATGGCTTTGGCAACGACCCAATAAATGATTTTAGACAGTCTCCTTAGTCGATCTCTCTCCTCTTTGTCCTCTCAAGGGAAGAACTTAAGATGGTCAGAAGAGTTGCACTCAAAACACGTGCATTGGGTGCGTTTGACAAATCTTCCTTCAACTGATTGAGGGGTGTCAGTCTTAGCTTTCACATTCTCTAGCAATCTAGAGAGTCTTCTCATCTGCTCATCAAGTTCCGAGATGGAACTCTCTCCTTCCTTCAAGGTGGAGGTAGAGGTGTGATGGACACTAAAATGATTGCTCAATTTCAATGCAAACCAAGTAATAATATCAATCCAGGTCACTATCTCGTTTCGCCCTATGGATTACTATATAATCGTGTGGAATTTTATAGCTAAGAAAATCAATAGTCGTTGAGTTACATTCTAACAATCTAGGCTTGAATGTAAACTAAACTAGAACAAATTGAAAGCAATAGTCTCAATCATCATTCAACAATTTGTAAATGTAAACAATTCTTCAAACTCTTCAAAAACTTGGTAGAACAAGATTCACAAATACTCAAGAGAGATAGAATGGATGTTGATAAGAATGCAGATGTGCTCCAATTAAGTTGAACTTAGATGCAAACACGATTTAATCCCTAAATGGATGGACTATTACACTATTCTAGCCAACCCCCTATCACGACGAATTGACTGTAGATGACGTTAGAAACCTCAAACAACTACGTTATTAGCTTCTAACTCACTCCCTATGGCTCATAAATTATCATCCTATGCCCTTCATCCGCACAGGGATTGGATCAAGGAACACATGAAAACATGCTAATCACGACGCTCCTATCCGCGTATTGGCTGCAATATTCACGTCAATTATCACCTAAGTTGGCTATTACCTACACCTAAGTGAATAGGAATGAGATCTAGCATGATTTAATCTCATAGAGGGAGGTAAACATACACAATTCAACCTAATTATCATCACATCTTTATTCAAATCAACATCCAAAAGAAGTTTAGAACACCATACATATCAATTGGATCATTACAATGTTGAATTGAAAACAAACCATTACAATTGATAGATCTAGAGAGATTTCTTCCCCAAATTGAGTATCTTGATCTTGATCTACCCTTGGACTCTTCAAATCTTCACCAAGTGAGGTTGGATTAGCTCTTTGACACCTTGGATTAGGTTTGGAAGGAGATGGAAGATGGAAATATAGAGAGAATCTATCTAGTTTTTGCGTGAAAGTGACAAAAGTTCTCATAAAATCCGAAATTCCCCCTTTTATAATGAGCTAGCAGAGCCTCGGGATGGAATCGGCTTGCCCGAGATAACTTGAAACAACGAAATCGCTAAAACAGCCCGCTTCGGATTAGCCGGGATGGATTTGGCTTGATCGAGATCTGCCTCTGAAGAGCAGATCGGTTGAGCCTGCACAGGGTCACCCGGGATATTCCTCTGAAATGCTAGATCGATCGAGACCCTGCAGGATCGGCCGAGCTTGGCCTCTAAACTGCCAGATCGGTCGATCCAGAAATGGATCAACCGATAATCTTTTTTGAAATCCACCTACTATTTTTCCTGCTCCTCTCGGTCGATCTTCACACCCCTTGACTCTCGGATCGGGCAATTTTCCTCCAAAACTTAGCCAAAAATGTTGAATTATGCCCAAAACCTAACCTACACCATCCAAAACACACAAAACACAAAAACACAACAAAAAGAAGCAAAAAACATATGATATGAGAGTAAAATAAACGCAAACATGCATGCACAAACATCAAAATAAAGGTCATTTTATGCACATATCAAGGTGGAGGGGGCTTCCGTTGTCGGTGGCCCGCTAGTCTCTCCGTGTGAAAGATTTCTTTGATCTACTTCACAAAGTAGGCAACATCTTCGTTGTGTCTACTCGGCGAACTGGTGGTTGCCCTGACGGCTTTATTCTTGTTTGCCATTTAGGTGTCCCATTCACGAGCTTGCAGTTGGGCAAATAGCTCCTTGGTGGACATCCTGGAGAGATCCTTCTTCTTCTTCAGAGTGGTCGTTTCCACAAACTAATCTTCTTTGGGGATCTTGGACAGGATCTTAGCATTCAGATCCATTGCAGAGTATACCCTGTCCAAGGCCTTAACAACTCGCTGACTATTGAGTTGAATCGAGTCTCTATGTCCTTGATGCTTTCTCCGGAGAGCATCATAAATTACTCATACTTGTCCAAGCAGACCTGAATTTTGTTCCTCTTCATTAGGTCTATCTGGTGGCTCAAGTTGATCAAGTGATCTCAGACCTCTTTGGCATTGTTGAACTCAATGACATCTTTGATCATGGTCTTTGGGAAAGCTGAGAGAATCAACTCCTGAGCGATGGAGTCAAGTTGGACATGCTTCTTGTTCATTATTGTCCACTCAGCGGATGGCTTCTCTATCATTTCTGAACCGGTTGTATCTCTTCCGAGATGAGGGTTTACCTTTATAATCCTGATAGGTCCAGTCTCTAGCACATCTATCATCTCCGAATGGATGTTCTTCAGCTAGATCATATATCCTTTCTTTCATGCTGCGAATTTCTCCGCATTGTATGGTGGAAGCTTCGAGATAATTATAGTACCTGCCAAGGACAAGACAACCAAAACAAACCACAAAAATGGATTTGGTCCTAAGGGATAGAGCAGGTAGCCCTAAGAACCACCCGCTCTGATACCACTTGTTGGGCCCAAAATCAGAGTTAGGCTAATGTACAACGGAAGTGATGGGTTTTGTATACTAAAAGCATTTATTATAATGAGTATACAACGGTTTATTTCTCCTATCTGTCAAACAATCTTACATGTATGTAACAATGGTATGCTCTTGTCGCACCGATAAGGGACGATCATACGGCATGTAGTAGATCGCGGAAGACAGTATGATCACTTGACCTAGTGAGACATAAACCTGATCACAACCGAGATATCGTATGAGGATACGTCTGTCCGGATGGCTGCAACATTGTCGGAATAAATAGTGTGTCTTGATTACTTGACATGCTGGTACGCAATGGTGGCATATTGATGGACCGCAGTGAGATGTATTCGACTGTCTGACATCAATGAATACAAGATCTCGTTATTGATTGAGTCCAAACCCTAACGAAGGTTCAGGGGTTTGCACGGATTGATTGTTGCTTTGACTTGTCATAGTGGAGAGCTTAAGTAACGTGCTCGTATATCCGCATCTTGGGTAACAACAGTTCGTGTAGTACTGCCTAAGACTGGGTTTAGGTAACCATATCCGAGTAATAGGATGGGGACATTCCTTGAGGAGCTCAATAAACTTCATCGTGCCAAGTCCTGCAGGCTGATTAAGTTCAGGCACGAGTGATAAGGATTGAGTGGTACTACTCAGGAATTATAAGATATTAATTAATTGTAGTTAGAGCTTGTCAGAGGCTCCAATTAATTAATGAATGTCCGGTAACCTTAAATATGGGGATTCTCAATTAATGCGGCCCGTTCTCATAACGTGGTAATAAAGGGGTAGGTTAGTTGGTGAAAAAGAATTAATATTAATTAAATAATTGTGTCCTGGGTTGTGGACATGTGAATTAATTAATTCATAGGCCCACTTTATTATTTGCATTAGGTCCCAGGTCTGGCCCAAGGAAAGTGTGCTGAATTGAGCCCAGGAGCCCATTAGGGTTTGCAACCCTAGGTCTATAAATAGACAGCTCTCCCTCACAAGTATTATCACAATTGAAAAATAGAAACCCTAGTGAGAGAGAGAGAGAGTGTGGGCGCCTACTTCTAGAGAAGATGAGGAGAATTTTCGAATTCTGGTCCTGCTCAAAATACAGATCTGTGGAGTCCTCACCAGTAGCAGATCTGAACGCACCGGGAAACAGATATGAAGATCTAATCTGGAGAACAAATCCTAATTCCTTCTCTTTTGTCTTTTTCGATTATTATTGAATCTAGAAATTAGATTTCTAATTTCTTGTTCCACAGATTTAATAATATCGCGTGGTTGGTTCTGGATCTGGGAATACAAACGCGAAAGATCGTTTCTGAGACTAAGGAATTAAGGCAAATAATTCTTTATCCACACATTAAATTCAATAGGAGCATGCCTAGGGTTTATGAATGGATTATGAACAATAACCATAAACGGTCCGCGTAGGTTATGAACAATAACCATGGATTATGAACAATAACCATAATTCAGCCTGCGGCGGTTTATCCGTGTAGGGCTGAATTAATTTTGAAAAATCACGAGAAAATCCGTGATTAGGGTAGATTTGAAAAATTCTAATAGAATAGATAAATTTTGTAATTTTATTTTTCAAAAATCTGTAATTGGATGGGTCGAGGACGAAGAACGAAGACGGAGCCGGCGAAGGGCGGCGGCAGGCGACCGCGGGCGGCGACGGCGCAGGGCCGCGCACGACGCGGGCGACAGCGCACGTCGTGGGATACCGGGGCGGCAGGCGGACGGCGGCGGGCGCCGTGGCGCGCGGGCGGCAGCCGCGAGCGCGCACTGGGCACGTGCGGCGGCGGCGCTGGCGGCGGCGGTGGTGCTGTCGTCGGCGGCTGCTGTCCCGTCGCGGTGACTCGTGTTTTGGTGGTTTGTACAATCCTGTGTAAACCCTAGGGTTTGCATTAGGGTTAGGGCAAATCATCAGATCACAAAGGCCTAAATCCCAAAAGATTTGGTGGATAATGATTTGGAGGCCCTAGAAGATTTGAGAAGATTTGTATCTATCCAAATAGATTCAAAATTCAAATTGTAATAGATAGGATTTATTTTTCCTATTTTGTGGGGCCACGAGGAATTTTTGTTTGCCTTAATTGTCCTCGTATGATATGTGTTTTAATTTATGTGCGCAATTAAGCATGTGTAGATAATAGGAAAAACATGATTTATCGCTTTTATAATTTACAGCTTTCCAAACATGCTTATGTGATTAATTTCTTTTGTTGGATTATATTTTGGAAATTTTTGGGCTTGTTTAATTACATGCAAAAATTTGGAAAATATAATAACAAGGACTTTGGCACGATGAATGTTATTGAGCTTCTCAGGGAATGTCCCCATCCTATTACTCGGATATGGTTACCTAAACCCAGTCTCAGGCGGTACTACACGAACTGCTGTTACCCAAGATGCGGATATACGAGCACGTTACTTAGGCTCTCCACCATGGCAAGTCAAAGCAACAGTCAACCCGTGCAAACCCCTGAACCTTCGTTAGGGTTTGGACTCAATCAATATAATGAGATCTTGTATTCGCTGATGTCAGACAGACAAATACATCTCACTGCGGTCCATCAATACGCCACCTCTGCGTAGCAGCATGTCAAGTAACCAAGACAGACTACTTATCCCGACAATGCCGCAGCCATCCGAACAGACGTATCCTCATACGCTGTCTCGGCTGTGATCAGGTTTATGTCTCACTAGGTCAAGTGATCATACTGTCTTCTGCGATCTACAACACGCCGTATGATCGTCCCTATCGGTGAGACAAGAGGATACCATTGTTCATACATGTAAGATTGTTAACAGATAGGAGAAATAAACCGTTGTATACTCATTGTAATAAATGCTTTCAGTATACAAAACCCATCAATCTCCCACTTATACTCAAAGCATAACTAAGCTATTACAGAGTATACAGTCTGTCTATCTAGTCTGCTGTCACTTTAACCACTGTCAGTGGTCGGCATCCACCTCAGACCCAGCTCACGAATATGTCTTTCGTAAAATTTCTGCGGCAAGCTCTTTGTAAATGGATCAGCAAGATTGTCAGCAGTGTCAATCTTCTTAATCAGCACATCGCCCCTCGATACGATTTCTCGTATGATATGGTACTTTCTCTCTATGTGTTTGCTTGCCCTGTGAGACCGCGGTTCCTTTGAGTTTGCCACTGCACCAGAGTTATCACAATAAATTGTGATCCTCCTTGGCAAACTTGGGATCACGCCCAACTCTAAAAGGTAGTTCCGGAGCCACACCCCCTCTTTCGAGGCGTCGGAGGCGGCGACATATTCCGCCTCCATGGTGGAGTCAGCAATGCATTTCTGCTTTGAGCTCCTCCAAGATACAACTCCACCTCCCAGGGTAAACACATATCCTGAGGTCGATTTCTTCTCATCCTGGTCCCCTTGGAAATCCGAGTCTGTATAACCCACAGGGTACAAATCCTCACTTTGATAAACTAGGCAGAAATTCCTAGTTCTTTTCAAATACTTGAGGATGTGCTTTACAGCCGTCCAGTGCGCCTGTCCAGGGTTAGACTGATATCTTGCTACCATGCCAACGACATAACATATATCTGGCCTGGTACACAATATCGCATACATGAGACTACCCACCGCCGAAGCGTATGGTACAAGACTCATCTCGTCTTTCTCCCGCTGTGTCTGAGGACACTGCCCAACAGAAGGACGAACGCCATGTCTGAAAGGTAGCAAGCCTTTCTTAGCGAGTTGCATGCTGAACCGGGCTATCACAGTATCCACATAGGATGCCTGGGATAAGCTCAACATTCTTCTCTTACGATCTCGTAAAACCTTAATCCCAAGAATGTAGACAACTTCTCCGAGATCCTTCATTTGGAATTGTTTGGATAACCAAACCTTGATTTTGGAAATTACTCCCTCGTTGTTTCCAAATAGAAGTATGTCATCAACGTATAGTGCAAGAAAGACCACGTTCCCACTGACACAAAGTCGGTAAACACAATTTTCGTTTTCCAACTGTGCAAATCCATAGGATTTAATCACATCGTTGAAGCGTAAGTTCCACGACCTTGAAGCCTGCTTAAGTCCATACAAGGACTTCTTAAGCTTCCAGACAAGATGTTCTTCGCCCTTGCTAATGTAACCCTCGGGGTGCTGCATATAGATGTCTCTACCTTCTTCAAGGTAACCGTTTAGAAAAGCAGTTTTGACATCCATCTGCCAGATCTCGAGGTCCATATGCGCAACTATGGCAAGGAGTATCCGGATGGATTTGAGCATGGCTACGAGTGAAAAGGTTTCGTCATAGTCAATGCCCTCTTTCTGACTATAACCCTTTGCCACCAGCCTGGCTTTAAAAGCCGTGATCTTTCCATCCGCCCCTTTCTTTCTCTTGTGTACCCATTTGCACCCTATAACCCTAAAGCCATCCGGCAAATCAGTTTTCTGGTATACATCCATAGCAGTTATGGATTCAATTTCAGAATCCATGGTGACACGCCATTTGGCAACATCCTTGTCCTGCACTGCCTCTTCGTAAGTCAGTGGGTCAGAGTCCTCATGTCCGTCTTCCGGGCTCAAGTCCGAAGACTCACCCACGAACATGTACCTTTCCGGTTGGAAAATAGCTCTCCCACTACGACGAGGCATCGGTGCCGTGTCAGTAGTAGGTGCAGTGACTTGTGGTCCTTCACCTTGCACTGAAGAACGTGTCTTTGGTGCTGTACCTCTCACAGGTGCACCCACATCTACACGTTCCCCTTCCCTTGGAATTGCATTCTCGTTCTCAATTTCTTGAAGAACGATATCACTCCTTGACCTATGATTACTCACATACTCGTCCTCCAAGAATCTAGCATTGGTGCTAACAACGACTCTTTGACTCTCAGGACAGTAAAAGTAACCACCTTTCGTTTGCCTGGGATACCCTATGAACATCATCACTTTTGACCTGCTTTCTAACTTATCAGGTTCCTTCGATAGTACGTGTGCCGGATAGCCCCATACTCTAAACTTGCACAAACTAGGTTTGCGACCAAGGAAGAGCTCAGAAGGTGTCTTAGGAACTGATTTAGAAGGCACCACATTAAGCATGTAAGCTGTTGTTTCCAATGCGTAGCCCCAAAACGAAATTGGTAAGTTTGCATAACTCATCATTGATCTCACCATCTCTAGGAGAGTCTTGTTTCTTCTTTCAGCTACACCGTTTTGTTGGGGAGTACCCGGTGCAGTCCACTGGGATGTAATCCTATTTTCTGACAAATGCTGCAAGAACTCGTTACTGAGGTATTCGCCACCGCGGTCAGATCGCAGCGACTTGATAGTTTTTCCGACCTTCTTTTCTACCTCAGCCTTGAACTCTTTGAATTTCTCAAAGCATTCAGACTTGAAGCGAAGCAGGTAAACGTATCCGTACCTTGAGTAATCGTCAATGAAAGTGATGAAGTACTCGTACCCTCCACGAGCCTGCGTAGACATCGGTCCACATAAGTCAGAATGGATCAATTCCAACACTTCCTCTGCTCGAGACTAACTAGCCTTGAAAGGTCTAGTTGACATCTTGCCCTCGATGCAAGATTTGCAGACTTGATAAGGTACAGCCCGAACTAAGTCCAATGTACCATCATCTGCAAGTCTCTGAATCCGCTTCAAGCTGATGTGACCCAGTCTCAAGTGCCAGAGATATATAAGATCCTTATTCGAAGAAGTAAGTTTTCTCTTCCTAGGATTATCAATTACGGATGAATTACATGCAATACTTAAGGACATATTTGATCAAAGCAACATAGAGATTGTAAATCAACATACCATAATGGATAACATTGTTATTTCCAATAATAAAATCATAAATAACAAATATCCATAAAAGTTGATGAAATTTGTCCTGCCGATAAACCACGGCCCACAAATAAATTCTCAAATGTACTTTAATTCATCAAAACATAAGGAAAAGAAAACTCCATGAACTCCGTCATAAAACGTTGCCTTCATCCAGTTTGGTATCTTCTTGCCATCACTCACCAGTCTTGTCGGCACGGTCCCCTGCAAAGTACAAAAACATGATCAACAAGTCAGTGCTTACAGCTCTAAAAGAGCAACAACTAACTCTAATCATGCTTACAATTATACATGCAAAATGGCATACCTTGTCTAGCTTTGTTGGCTTGACAATCTTTCCTCCAGTGTCCTTTCTTACCACACCTGAAGCACCTGTCCCTTTCAGTCGCCACCTTAGGCTTTTTCCCAGCCCCACCATCCTTCACAGGTGTCTTCTTGGCCCACTTCTTAATCCCTTTCTTCCGCTTCATACTTTTCGGTACAACATAGAGATTACCAGAAGTGGCCAAGGCAACCTTATGAGGGTTCATGACCGATTCAGCTACCATCAAGTCATTGAGTAACTCGTTAAGAGTATACTCTTTCTTGTTCATGACAACATTCAGTCTAAAACTCTCAAAGGACTTGGGTAGAGAGTTCAGTATGATATCGACCTTAGCCTCAGCGTCGATACCTCCACCATGCACAGTCAGTTCATCCATGAGGTGAGTCATGGTAACTACGTGCTCTCTCACTGAGGTGTCATCAGTCATTTTCTTACTCACGATTTCCCTCATGAGATTGAATTTGACGGCTCTATCAGTTTCCCCATAGGTCGCCTCCAGACTTTGCATAATGTCATAGGCATCCCTATGGTGCTGATGCTGTTGCTGCAAGACTTTCGACATAGTGGTCATCATGTAGCACTTGACTACATTGTTCGATTTCTCCCACTTTTTATAAAAGTCTATATCCAATTGACTGGATTCAGCAGTTGGCACTTCGGGACGAAGTACTTGCAAAACGAACATATGTTCTTCTGCAATCAGGAGGTACTCGAGATTGCGCTTCCATTCCAGGAAGTTCGGACCAGTTAGAGTGTTTTGTGCGAGAATATTGATGACATTAAACATAGACATATTTGAAACAATAAAGAATCTTAAATAAGAGCATACATGTTGAACTTCGAAAACAAATGCATTGAAAACCTTTTAATAAATCAAATACAAATGTTTTCCACTAATTGCCCAAGAGTTCCCACCGCAAGCTACACTCGTAGACGTTTACGATGTCACCCTCAACCAGAACTGCGGGTTTTAAGCCCCAATCCATTTAATTTCACTACCATGTCAGGATGCTTTTGACACTAGAAATTAATAATTAGTGAAAACCTTAGACCAAGCCATCTCTGAAGAACAGGGATGCAATTCTTGCATTATATTCTAAGATGCTTCTAAGCAATTAACCACAAATTTAACTCCGGCCAAAAGAGACAGTTTAGCATGGCACGTAACCATACCGCACAGCCCTTAAAGCTTTTGTTATCTATAATTTAAATCAATCCTAGAATACTTGTGAAAGAGGTCTACGCAAGCTACACTCGTAGACGTTTACGCAAAGCCCTCCCACTATTCACATGATTTAAATTGTTTGTCTAGAAATCCCAACAACCGTACCCATGCACCTCTAGGAACTAGCAAGCTACACTCTTAGACGTTTACTAGAACGAGAGATACACTTACAGCCTAAGACCGCTTTGTGCAGGTCTATTGATTTTAATTAAAAAATCTGCTTAGTATTTTTCTTTTAAATGGTTTCTTTATGCGCACACATAATTTCCTTGTTATTATATTTTCCAAATTTTTGCATGTAATTAAACAAGCCCAAAAATTCCCAAAATATAATCTAACAAAAGAAATTAATCACATAAGCATGCTTGAAAAGCTATAAATAATAAAAGCGATAAAACATGCTTTTCCTATTATCTAGACATGCTTAATTGCGCACATAAATAAATCACATATAATACGAGGACAATTAAGGCAAACAAAATTCCTCGTGGCCCCAAAAATAGAAAAAATAAATTCTATCTATTACAATTTGAATTTTGAAATTAATTTGGATAAATCCAAATCTTCCAAATCTTCAAGGGCCTTCAAATCTGGATACACCAAATCTTTTGGGATTTAGGCCTTTGTGATATGATGATTTGCCCTAACCCTAATGCAAACCCTAGGGTTTACACAAGATTGTGCAAACATCCAAAACACGAGCCACCGCGACGGGACAGCAGCAGCCGCCGACGACCGCCGCCGCCACCAGGCCACCGCCGCGCCCAGCACGCCGCGTGCCCCGTGCGCTGCTGTGCCTCGTGCGCGCGCAGGCCGCGCGCCGTGGGTGCTGCCCGCGCGCGCCATGCGCCCCCTGCTGTCGCCCGCTGTGTCTCCGTCGGCCCTGCGTCGACTCTGTCTTCGTTCTTCGTCCTCGACCTGTCCAATTACAAAATTTGAAAAATTACAAAAATCTATTCTATTACAAATTTTCAAATCTACACTAATCACGGATTTTCTCGTGATTTTATAAAAACAATTCAGCCCTACACGGATAAACCACCGCAGGCTGAATCAACGGGTTGCCACGAGGAACAAAAACCATCCACAAAATAATAAATTCATACATGCATACATAATTCAATTATGCACAAAAGAGCCATAAATCAGAAACCTGGCTCTGATACCAATTGTAGGGTTTTTCCGATTTGAATTGGATCGATTTATGGTTATTGCACAAAATTAAAATTCACAAAACCCTAGCATGTTCCTAAGAATTTAATACATAGATTTGTGGATTTAGGGTTTACCGTAACTTCGTCGAGTCTGAACCGATCTTTCGCGTTTGAATTCCAAATCTCAATTCAACCACGCGATTCGATTTAATCTGTGGAAGCAGAAATTAATAATCTAATTTCTTAGAAAAAATCGAAAAACATAAGGAGAAGAAAAGAGAAATCTGTTCTCCAGATTAGATCTTCAGGGCTGTGTCCCAATGTTGTTCAGATCTACTACTGGTGAGGACTCCGTAGATCTGTATTCCGAGCAGGACCAGAATCGGAATCCTCCTCCCTCTACCCAAAATCGGCGCCTCCTCTCTCTCACTAGGGTTTAGTGTGTTTCAACTGTGTTACAACTTATGAGAGAGAGCTGTCTATTTATAGACCTAGGGTTGTAAACCTTAATGGGCCATTTTGGGCTCAATTAAGCATATTTAATTTGGGCCAGACCTGGGACCTAATGCAAATAATAAAGTGGACCTATAGATTAATTAATTTCCATGTCCACAACCCATGACACAATTAATTAATTAATATTAATTCTTTTTCACCACAGAATTAATACTGACCTACCCCTTTATTATCACGTTATGAGAACGGGCTGCATTAATTGAGAATCCCCATATTTAATGTTACCGGACATCCATTAATTAATCGGAGCCTCTGACAAGCTCTAACTACAATTAATTAATATCTTATAATTCCTGAGTAGTACCACTCAAACCTTATCACTCGTGCCTGAACTTAATCAGCCTGCAGGACTTTGGCACGATGAATGTTATTGAGCTCCTCAGGGAATGTCCCCATCCTATTACTCGGATATGGTTACCTAAACCCAGTCTCAGGCAGTACTACACGAACTGCTGTTACCCAAGATGCGGATATACGAGCACGTTACTTAGGCTCTCCACCATGGCAAGTCAAAGCAACAGTCGACCCGTGCAAACCCCTGAACATTCGTTAGGGTTTGGACTCAATCAATATAACGAGATCTTGTATTCGCTGATGTCAGACAGACGAATACATCTCACTGTGGTCCATCAATACGCCACCTCTGCGTACCAGCATGTCAAGTAACCAAGACAGACTACTTATCCCGACAATGCCGCAGCCATCCGGACAGACGTATCCTCATACGCTGTCTCGGCTGTGATCAAGTTTATGTCTCACTAGGTCAAGTGATCATACTGTCTTCTGCGATCTACAACACGCCGTATGATCGTCCCTATCGGTGAGACAAGAGGATACCATTGTTCATACATGTAAGATTGTTAACAGATAGGAGAAATAAACCATTGTATACTCATTGTAATAAATGCTTTCAGTATACAAAACCCATCAAAGCTCAGCTATGATTTAGCTATCTTGAAATCTGATTTTCTTTTCTGTGAACTTTGGATTGTAAGATCAGATGAGTGTATATTGTTAAACTTTGTAAAGAACGAGGACTGATGTAACGCCCCCAACTGACCTTCCCAACTTTGGGGCACGCTACAGTC
>JAPKLW010000741.1:119256-249117 GCA_026898455.1 Plectranthus barbatus
GTTAGTAGCGTGCAAAGAAAACAATTAACTTTATTTCCGCTGCGTAACGTATAAACTCTGAAAAACCGGGACCATCATCTGACATTAATTTTTTTTTGATCTCGATGACTTGATAATATCTGAAGTCTAATGAAAGTTCAAGAGGTAAGTTTGTGTATCACTTTGAGATGCTAGGATGGAGAGTCTTACATGTACTTGTATGCCTGCATCTTGGGTGATAGTAATTAGGCAACCATACCCAGTATAGGATGGTGACATTCACTATAAAGCTCAAAAGGTTCATTGTGCTAAAGTCCTGCAAGCTGATTAAGTTCAAGCATAAGTGAAAAGGATTGAGTGGTATAACTTAGGAATAAAAGATGTTAATTAATTTGTTGTCTTGTCAGAGCCTAAATTAATTAATGAATGTCTATAACCTTAAATATGAGAATATACCGAACTCATGCAACCCGTTCCTCATAACGTGGTAACAAAGAGGTAGGACAATATTGATTCTCTGGTGGCATGAATCAATATTAATTAATTTTATTCTGGGTTGAATATGAGAATTAGTTAATTGATATGCCTTCTTTGTTATTTGCATACTGGTCCCTGGTTTGATCCATGAAAAGCTCAAACCCATTAAGGATCTGAATTCTCCTATAAATACCCATTTGGTTTGCAAATCACAGGACACCACAAGATCATATGCTATTGAGCAACAAACCAAAGATTTGGGAGCTGTTGTAGTCGACTGGATCTGAACCAAGGGAAGAAAATCTTGCTTCTTGATAGGCACGATATTCGGAGAATTTTCACCAGGTAATCAGATCGGAGCGAGGGATACAAATCATAAGATCTGGGGGATCATGCTTTTTCTCTCTTCTCTTCTCTTCTTTTACGATTTTTATTCATTAAAAATAAGAGATTTAATTCTGATTATTTCAGGATTGAATCTTTTTGCACAACAAGAATTCAAGATCGAATTCCTACGCAATAGTTTAGAGTTAATTCCATCCAGGTATTTCGCAAATCTTCTTTTGCATTCAATAGGAGCATGCTAGATTTTAATCATAGACATAAATTTATTATAGTTCTACATCTGATCAAGCATACAATTGGTTTTTGAGTTTTTTTAGAATAAGTATGAAAAGATGATGTACTATGTTAATATGAATAGCACAATCAAATATTCCTATATAATATCAGAATCTCTCTCATTTTGTTGTGACACCTATTCATTCATTTACCATCCACATGATGGAGCCCAAGTAGCACCTGTAAGAGACGATCCAGTCTACATTTCGAGTGGACCGATGACTAGAGCTCGAGCAAGGACTTTCAGAGCTGGATTGAGTATGTTGATTAAAAACATTTGGGCTGCAAATATTTCCAAGAAGTCTACATTGGTTGAAGAATTAAATGAAGGCCCAAAAGTTATTAATTTAATTATGTGTAATGATTGAACTTAGTTTAATTTAGTCAGTTTTTGGGCTAATATGTTAGACCTTATTTTAATTAATAATTTTAGAATTATTTAGGCTTTATTTTCGAATTTTAATTCCTTGTTTAGATTAAGATTTGAGTTGCCTATATATAGGCCTTGTTATAGAACAAATTATTCAGTTTTTCAGTTTAATAAAATTTGTGAGAGTTTTTTTCTCCTTTATTCTGAAAGCTCAAAGTTTTCGAATTTCTTATCATCCATATGATTTTGATTTTTGACTAATCAATTGGACAATCATATCCATTTGTGGTGTCCTCGACTATATCCTCCGTTCTTGGATCAATTCACTTCTTGGGCCGTAGGAGATTATCTAATCTAGACTACGGTACTTGAAGTCTTTTCAAATTCAAAGGTGTTGGATCCTTCCATCGTATCAATTTTTCAATCTACTTCTGTGTCGTTTCTGAGTCGATTCGTTCGAGTTCCTGGGCTGCAATCTAAACCTTTTGGCGAGGATCGTATCATTTTGGTATTAGAGCCAAGTCTTGTCGTTCCACTTCCTTATTTTTCAAATTCATTTTGTTTTTGCTCGTGTATAAAAAAATAAAATTCGAGTCTTGTTTATTTATGGTTCGTGTCTTTTGTTCTTATTTGTGTGTGTCTTAATTTCCCACAGTTTGATTTGTATATCCTCGTGTCTAGTCAATTTCGTGTCTTTCTGCCTCTGCAGGGTTGAAAATTTGTGTTAGGGTTTCGAATTATTGAGTTTCTTGTGAGTCAAGATTTGAATTATCTTCCTTACCATATTAGATCAATTCAAATCTTTCCTTATATCTTTTTGCCTTATCCATATCTTTCTTTTTGATTACCATGTACAATTGGCAATTTCCTTAGCCATATTATTTCCTTCTTCAATTACCAAACAATTAGGTAATTACCATATAAAAAAAAATTCGAAAAAAGAAAGAGTTCGAAGAAAAAAAAATTAGAGTAAAAAAAGAGTCAAAACAAATAA
Source organism: Plectranthus barbatus (assembly GCA_026898455.1). NCBI lineage: Eukaryota > Viridiplantae > Streptophyta > Magnoliopsida > Lamiales > Lamiaceae > Plectranthus > Plectranthus barbatus. The sequence goes on from JAPKLW010000741.1 coordinate 121,698, forward strand.
ATATTACTTCGAGTACAAGCAGAAAAAGATTTTACTTGTTCCTTTGACTCTTAAACAAGTCTATGAGGATCAAGTCCACTTGCTAAAGGAGTCGGGTGTAGAGGTGCAATCACGAGATAATAAGGAAAAAGGGGTGATGCAGCAGTCTTTTCTAGCTAGGATTGGGGATCTAAAGTGGGCGGTTCAGGAGGAGAAAATATTGGTGTTGTTGATCTACAACGATAACCTGATTTTAACTAACATTCCTGATTACCTACCCCCTTCTATTTCCTCTTTTTTGTAGGGTTTTGAGGATGTCTTTCCAGATGATGCCCCAACCGGACTGCCACCCATTCGTGGGATTGAGCATCAGATTGATTTTGTGCCTGGAACAACCCTTCCGATCAGACCAACTTACTGAACCATCCCAGAGGATACGAAGGAACTAGAGAGGCAGATCGGAGAGTTGCTGGCTAAGGAGCACGCGAGGGAGAGTTTGAATCCTTGTGCAGTTCCAGTTTTGCTTGTGCCCAAGAAGGATTCAACCACGAGGATGTGTTGCGACTGCCGAGTTATCAACAACATTACGGTTAAGTATCACCATCATATTCCTCGTTTAGATGATATGTTAGATGAGTTGCATGGTTCTTGTGTGTTTTCTAAGATAGATTTGTGAAGTGGTTATCATCAGATTAGGATTAAGGAAGGAGATGAGTGGAAAACTGCTTTTAAAACTAAGTTTGGTTTGTATGAGTGGTAAGTCATGCCTTTTGGTTTAACTAATGCTCCTAGAACTTTTATGCGTCTTATGAACCAAGTTTTGAGAGCTTTTATTGGCAAATTTTGTTGGAAATTTATGGGTTAATTGAATAAATTCCCCATGATAAATATTTAATTTTGTCGTAATCAAATATTTTTTGTGGTATATATATATATATATATATATATATATATATATTCTCAAATCCAAATTTCGGTGAGCGAGGGCATATTATGGTGTATGAAATAATTAAACATGTGTTTAATGTCCCAAATTGATGTTTAATACAAGTTGAGACTTGTATGCGTGTAACAATAAGTGTGCGTTGGTGGTACATGTTAGTGTTAACATGGACTAGGTGTTAAGTCTGTCGGATGTTAAACAAACATCGAGATTAATATTTGTTTTGTGGATGCACACGTGGTTGACTCAGTCAACGCTGTAGTTACAAAACATGGGGACAAAAATATTTTGTGCTCGATAATTTGTGACATAAATCATAATTGTCATAATAATTGTGTCGATCGACACCACGAGTGTCGATCGATATAGAGGACATGGTTGAATCGTTCAATCACCACACTTTGCCGAATTTACACTCAAAAACCTATATTTTTCACCATAACAAATATAAAAAGCATAATACCAATTTGATGCTCAAAAAATAAAGTAAACACACCATAAAAACATTAAAACAACCTAAAAATCTATTGATAAGTGATCGAAATAATGCACTTATCATAACCAACGTGACAATGATGATGTTCTAACATCTCGATATTAAGTGACAATACATAATCATCACGAGCACTTAGTATTTGGTTTGTAACATCACGACATTAGTGACGAGAGACGTAACCATCAACACCATAATGTTTGGTTTGTAACTGTCGATCGTAACCCCCAGGTGGATTTGCCTATATATAGGTATACGTAGGTGCATGTCAAAAGTTGATCGATCATAATCGAGAATAGTCACTCCACTACAACTTCTTAGAAAACTTGCTTTATTTCCAAGTCTTTTTGGCTTGCTCAGATCTAACTCTGTTTAGTTCGCTAGAGCTTCTATGATCGTGGTGCTACCTCGTGGAAGATGAAGCCATTTTACCTTTGGGGACGAGCGCTGTCAAAACAAGCACTACGTTGGCATTTTCGTCTTGTGGAAAGAGAACTCCTTAACTCGACTACATTTATTTAATTTTATTTCATTTTCGCACATTTTTGTTCTGCCCAGTTTTCTTGGATTATTTCGTGTAAAGAGTTGCATTAAGCAATTGTAAATTGTTGCAGTATCTCTGTTCTCAGATTGCCAAAATTCCCAACATATTTGTTGTGGTTTACTTTGATGATATTCGGATTTATAGTAGGAGTCATGATGACCATTGTGAGCATTTGAGGGTTGTTTTGGATGTGCTTCGCAGAGAGCGTTTATTTGCTAACCTTAAGAAATGCATCTTTTGCACAAATAAGCTTGTGTCTCTTGGGTTTGTTGTTAGTGCAAATAGAGTGCAGGTTGATGAAGAGAAAATACGAGTTATCAAGGAGTGGCCGCAGCCTAAGAGCATCGACGATGTTCGCAACTTTGATGGACTAGCCAACTTTTATAGGCATTTTGTACCCCATTTCAGCAGCATTGCAGTCCCGTTGACTGAAGTGATTAAAAAAATGTGGAGTTCAGACGAGGAGAAGAACAAGAGAAGGCTTTTGAGTTGTTGAAATATAAGATGACACATGCCCCGATATTATCTCTTCCTAACTTTTCTCAGACTTTTGAGATTGAATGTGATGCTTCTGGAGTTGGTATTGGTGCTGTGTTGATGCAGGAGAAGAGGCCCGTGGCATACTTCAGTGAGAAGCTGAATGGTGAGACATTGAACTATCCTACCTACTATAACGAACTGTAAGCCTTGGTGAGAGATTTGAAAACGTGACAACATTACTTGTTGGATAAGGAGTTCATTATTCACACGAATCATGAGTCGCTGAAGCATTTGAAGGGGCAACACAAGATGAATAAGAGGCATGCAAGGTGGATGGAGTTTGTAGAAACCTTCATGTATGTCATCAAATACAAGCAAGGTAAGGAAAACGTGGTGGCTGATGCATTGTCTCGGAAGTATGCCTCGATCTCTACTTTAGATGCTAAGTTTCTAGGATATAAATGCATTTAGAGTTTGTATACTTCTGATGAGGATTTTGGTGATGTATATGCTGCATGTGAGTCATCTGCTAGTGGTGAATATTTTAGGCATGATAGATTTTCGTTTAGGAGAAATAAGTTGTGCATTCCTAGGTGTTCTCTACGTGAGTTGTTGTTGTTAGAGTCGCATGGTGGTGGTTTGATGGGTCATTTTGGTATTGTTAAGACTTTGGCTGTGTTGCATGAGCATTTATTTTGTCTTCGTATGAAACATGATGTAGAGAGGATCTGTGGTAGATGCATTTCTTGCAAACAGGCTAAGTCTAGGTCGAGTTCTCATGGATTGTATACTGTGATGTTTGTGTTGACTGCGTGATTGGGAAAATTGAACATGCACAAACTTGGTGTGGTGCAACATTTGGTTGGAGTTGAATGAGGGAGTAGAGAGCTTGTTTTTGTTAGGGGTGAGAGCTCTTTTTTTCAGAAATAAGAAAAGTCACATTTCTACTAATAGAAGCGCAGATTGAGCTGCTAGTTTAAAAAAAAATTAGCCATGTGTCGCCCAGAGAGTGGCCGACGGAGTTGTGGGAGTTGAAACATGTTTCAACTCGTTAAGTGCATGGAATTAGGGTTTCCCGATCAGTCATCTTCTTCGCTCTTCAATTGTAAACAGTGAGAGTGTGTGAGCTTGCACGAGCATTGTTTGTGTAGATCTTATTCATCTCGATTAATAAAACAGCCCAGTGACCACCCGTGGACGTAGGCTTTCTGGCCGAACCACGTAGAAACATTGTGTCCCGCATTTCTTGTGTTGTTGTGTCTGCATCTTCTTATTTTGTGAGTGTTTGTTAGATTACATGATTCACAAAAAGTGGCGCCATCTGTGAGAATCGAGGCGCATGCAATCTTGTTTTCTTGAAGCTCAATGAGTGGTTCTTCACTGCAAAACTCTTTTTCGCAACCAAGGTGGAAGTAAGTTTTTGCTTCATGATAAACATTCATTTTGTGCATTTACTGCTGTGCATCTGCTAACTATTTTCCTTGGATTAGATCGTTCAGTGATATTTCTGTGCCTTATTCATATTCTTTTAGGAATTAATACATTTGGTTTGGTTTTGGGTTGTTTATGCAGGTTTCACGCACGATTGAGCCGTTTACAGGATATGACTGAGTATCGTGGTGCCAATCAATGCTTGTTAGCATCGGGAAAATGAAGAAGGGAGAAAAGATTGACAAAAATGCATGATTTCCGTTTGTGACAAGAACGGCGACCTAAAACACGAAAACAGCGATCGCTGATAAGTTAGGATTTTTACCAATTTATCTAGTTGTTCTTTGGCTAATTGTGTGATGTTCAGATTTGTTTTTGTGTCTTTTTCATGCATGGATTGTCTTTTGTGCTCGTAATGTCGTGTTTGATGAATCATGCAGGTTTTTAGTCGAAAACAGAGAAGAGTCAGATTTCCAGTTCCAGGTCCACGTCGATCGACGGGGATGCCTCGTCGATCGATGAGGAAATTGGAGAAGGAGTGATCGATGATGGAGAAGGAGAGATCGACGAAGGCAGCAAAGCTCTCGTCGATCGATGTGAGGTGATCGACGCCATTTCACGTCGATCGACGAGGGTGTTTCATCAGCGTCGATCAACGCCATTCTCCCACGATCGACGTGACTGCGGGAATTCCTAATCTGAGTCTGATTTGAAGATAGAGACATATCTAATCCTAGATATTGTTTGATACATCTTTCACTATTATAAATAACCATGTAAAATTCGTTTTTTAGGGTGGAAATCAGTAGAGCAATTGAAAGATTTTAGTATTGAAGATTTTTAGAGATTTCCAAGGTTTTTCTAGAGTTATGTTTGAAGACAGAGTTTTGTGGGAAGACATTCAGACCCAAGTTTTTATGCAATTCATGTTTTATTTTTCTATGATGAATTTTACTTTGAATATGTGTAACTAATCTCTTTCTCAAATTCTAGGGTTTCGAACTATCATTGTATGCATGATTTGATTTATTGAATTACTTTCCCTTTCCCTTCGTAGTTTGTGAAATCTGTGTTTATTCATAATCTTGAGTTTGTTGGCCACATCTTAGGATTAATTAGTTGATTACTTGAGACGTAACTGTAATAGTTTTCAATGGAAAGAGATTTTCACAATATAATCTGATTTCTTGTCGTAACTGAAGGCGATTGATTGTAGGGATAAATCTGTAGATCTTTGGAGTTAGTTAATTTATCTTGAGACCGAGCGTAAATAGGTAATTAATTAATCTACTTTATGAATTGTCCAACAAAGAAGTTCATAATACCTTTCTGATGTTTCACTACGAAGAGGAATTAAATTGGGAAATAATCAATTCATCATATTTGTCATACTTGATAGGTAGATATCCCTAGAATCTGTGCTTCCCATAATCGTTTTCATCTAAAGTATTTTTATTTTCCTGGTTACTTTTTATTCGCAAGTATTACGATTTTCAAAACAACGAAAACCCAACAATTTGATTTTCCTAACCAGTATTTTGAGAACTTCTGATTTAGTATTTAAGGTTTTCATTACTTCATTCCCTGTGGGATTGATAATTTTCATTTGCTGCTATATTATTAGTTCTGCTAAGTCGCTGTTAATAATTTAGCGATCAAATTTTGGCGCCGTTACCGGGGAGTGAATAGAATTAATCTTACTATTAAATTTGTGATTGAAATACTGATCTAGGCTGTAATTTTTGTACTTTTCTTAAAATTTTTGTACCTTTCGTCATTCACGTAGATCGACGTAGCATTCACGTCGATCAACGAATCTGTTACTTCCACGTCGATCGACGCCCTTGTGTTTTCAGATTTTCACTTTTTCAATTTTAGTTCGTTTCGTTCTATTTTCGGTCTTACCTCACTACCTCCTTTGCTGTACAGGTAATGCATGAGTACGAGAGCTAGAGGAAAGGACCCGCTTTATTATCACCCGGATATTGAAGCCACTTGCAGGAAGATCCGAAGGGATAAGCTTGCTCAGGAAAGCTCGAGTAATCAAGCAATGTCCGGTAACGTACCACCGCCAATTGATCAACCACCTCCAGCAATGCTAACTGCAGAGGAGCAGGCTGAGCTTCTCCGAGAAATGCAAACTATGAGGGCACAAATCCAACAACTAAATCTGGAGAGAGACCTCAAGAGGAACATTCCAAATGGAAGGGATCTTCACCGTAACCCACTGTTTGAGGACAATCCCGATAATGAAGAGGATGATAACTCGAATCCGCCAGAGGAATCTGACGATGAGGAAGAAGAGGAGGCTATGCAGAACCGATATAAACCTCGGTTCAAGGAGTCAGACTTCAGGATTGGCATCAATGGCAACAATTTTGAGCTGAAGACCGGATTGGTGCAACAAAATCAATTCGGAGGAAGAGCCACTGAGGATCCTTACGCACATCTGGATAAGTTCCTTATGCTATGCAATACTGTCAAAATCGGAGGGGTCAGCAAGAGTGCCATCCGAATGCGTCTGTTCGCATTCTCTCTGAGGGACAAGGCACAATCTTGGTTCACTGCACTGGACAAGGGAAGTATTAGCACATGGACTGAATTGAGGAATGAGTTTTCTGGAAAATTTCTTCCCTCCGAATGTCATCAGGCAGAGAAGGAAATAAATCATCAGGTTCTCTCAAAGACCCAATGAGAGCTTCAGTGAGACGTGGGAGCGATTCAAAGAGCTACTGAGATCTTGCCCCGGACATGGTTTTCCGCTAGGAGAGCAAGCAAAAGCATTCTATGAGGGACTAAATGAGAAGACCGTCAAGTTGGTGGGACACCACATTAGGAGACACTATATGACAAAAAGCGGAAAGAAGGCCATGGAATTCTTCCAAAAGATGGCCAACAACACTCAACGGTGGTCCTCAAGCCGAACTCGGCCTGTAAAAGCAATCAAGAAAGTTGTGGAGAAAGTTGCCGAACCACCTGATTTGACAACCGAGCTGAAAAAGCTAAAGGAAGAGTTCGCCACTCTAAAGCAAGAGAAAACAATCGCTGCAGTTGAGACTGTGCTAGCTCCACCTGAGGGGGATGGTGCCGAGGGCAACTTCATCCAAAGGGGCGGTTATCAAAATGAGGATGATATCAGCAACACAATCAGCAGCATAACCAGCCCTACAATTATAATCATACGAGGAATCACCCTGGATTTTCCTACGCAAACCCTCAAGCCGCAGAGCAGCGACTACCGGGATTTGCCGTACAAGATGGGGCAGTTGTGGAGAAGAAGAAGCCAAATCTCGAGGAGATTTTGGCTAAATTCATGGAAGGCTCCACTGATACGGTGGCCAAGCTAAAGCAAGAAATCTCGGGCGTTAACACTAAGGTTGATCAGATGCAGAAGCATGTGCAGATCATAGAGAACCAAGTCAGCCAGATTGCCGATGCCCTTGGAACTAAACACAAGCCGGGACAACTCCCGAGCAACACTCAGGTCAACCCCAAGAACCAGAATCAGAGGAACCAAGTGAATGCTATAACTCTGAGAGGGGGCAAATCATATGAAGGGCCAAAGCAGGCAGGAATAGATACCCGAGAGGAAGAAGAAGCTGAGCAGGACGAAGAAGTCGTTGCAGACGAAATTCCGTCGATTGACAAGGGGTCTTCGTTGATCGACGCAGCACCAAAGGCCACGTCAATCGACGCTAATCCTCGTCGATCGACATCTGCTCCCGTTCCACCTCTGAAGAAACCACCTTTTCCATATCCACAGCGGTTCGCCAAGACAAAGATAAACGAGAGGTATGCACGATTCCTGGAAACAATGAAGAAGGTGCATATCAACATTCCATTGGTCGATGCCATGCAAGAGATGCCCGAATATATCAAGTTTCTGAAAGACATGGTCTCTCAGAAAAGACCATTCTTGGAGCATGAGACGGTCAACCTGTTCGAAGAATGCAGTGCCATTATTCAAAAGAAGATGCCAATCAAAAGGGAGGACCCGAGTTCCTTCACAATCTCTTGCGTCATCGGAGGTGAGACCTTTGGGAAAGTTCTCTGCGATTCGGTGCATCGATCAACCTGATGCCACTGTCAATCTTCAAGTGGTTGAAGATCGGAAACATCAAGCCCACAACAATCTCACTTTAGATGGCCGATCGATCAGTTTCTTACCCGAAAGGCATCGTGGAAGATGTGTTGGTGAAGTTAAAAGACTTCATCATTCCAGCCGATTTTGTGGTGCTCGATATGGAAGAGGATCGCAACATTCCTCTGATCCTTGGAAGACCATTCTTGAAGACTGGAGGGGCATTAATCGACATTCAAGACGACAAACTGACATTTCGGGTGAACAACAAGTCAATCACATTCTCGATCTATAAGGCAATGCAGAAGCATAATGAAGGAAGCTATCAAGAAGAATGCCACATGATCAACTGCTTCAGCCCGGTAATGTCTTCCCCCTTCACCTCTCTCAAAAGCAAACCGGACTTTCTGGAAAACTACCTGCAACACTCGCTGTTATCGTCAACAAATCTTGACGAGGCAGACGAGGAGATTTTGGATCTGGTCGTGGAGCTGGATGTGTTCGAGGAGATAACTCGAGAAAAAAAACCAAGAGAGAACCACTACCTAGCCACTACTGCCAGAACCAGCCACCAGAAAGATGAGGGAAGGCACACGTCGATCGACACCACTGTCTTGTCGATCGACGCCCCATCAAAGCCCACGTCGAACGACGGAGCCTCTTCGTTGATCAACACTGATCTAGAAAAGCCGGCCTCCAGCTCTGATCCACCACTGCTGGAACTCAAGACACTTCCGGCGCATCTCAGGTATGCATTTCTGGGTTTTAATGACACTTACCCTGTTATTGTTTCTGCCTATCTTACACAGGGGGAGTTGGAAAAACTACTGCGAGTTCTGCGGAAATATAAGTCCGCCATCGGATGGACTTTGGGGGATATCAAGGGGATCAGCCCTTCGCTGTGTATGCACAAAATCATCCTTGAAGAGGACGCCAAACCGAAGAGACAAGCACAGCGAGGACTGAATCCCATCATGCAAGAAGCTGTCAAGAAGGAGGTTCTCAAACTCCTAGACCATGGCATGATATACCCGATTTCCGACAGCAAATGGGTGAGCCCTACACAAGTAGTAGCCAAGAAAGGGGGGATGCAGATAGTAAAGAATATGATGGAGAGGAAGTTGCGACAAGACCAATCACGGGATGACAATTTTGCATTGACTACCGAGCCTTAAACACTGCCACGTGCAAGGACCACTTTCCTCTTCCCTTCATTGATCAAATGCTCGATAGATTATCTGGTTACTCTTTCTATTGTTTTCTTGATGGTTACTCAGGTTACAACCAGATAGCTATGGCGCCTGAAGATCAACACAAGACGACATTCACCTGTCCATATGTAGTATTCGCCTACCGTCGGATGCCCTTTGGATTATGCAATGCACCGGCTACTTTCCAGAGATGCATGATGGCAATCTTCCACGACTTGATCGAAGATGTCATGGAGGTATTTATGGATGATTTCTCAGTTTTTGGTAGCTCATTCGATGTTTGTTTGCAGAATCTGGCTACTGTACTTGAGAGATGCACCGAGACAAACCTATGCCTCAATTGGGAGAAATGCCACTTCATGGTGCGAGAAGGAATTGTGTTGGGTCATCGAGTATTAGCTGAAGGACTTGAAGTAGACCGAGCAAAAGTGATAGCCATTGAGAAGATGCCACCACCAACAAATGTCAAAGCAGTTCGAAGTTTCCTTGGCCACACCGGATTCTATAGAAGGTTCATCAAGGACTTCTCAAAGATATCTCAGCCATTGTGCAACCTGCTTGAGAAGGACGTTTCCTTCGTTTTTGATGACGAGTGCTTGAAGGCATTTGAGAGGATGAAAGAGGCACTGGTGACTGCGCCTATCTTGACCGCGCCAGATTGGGATGAGCCCTTCACATTAATGTGCGACGCCAGCGACTATGCTGTTGGGGCAGTCTTGGGACAAGTGAAAGGAAAACTCTTCCATGTGATTCAATACGCTATCAAGAGAATGAATCCGGCGCAATGCAACTACACCACCACAGAGAAAGAGATGCTCGCGGTTGTGTATGCCTTTGACAAGTTCATGTCTTATCTGATAGGCTCAAAGGCGATTGTCTACACCGACCATGCAGCCATCAGATACCTGTTCGCAAAGCAAGATGCCAAGCATAGACTGATCCGGTGGATATTGTTGCTGCAAGAGTTTGATTTGGAGATCAAGGACAGAAAAGGGAGCGAGAATGTGATCGCCGACCACTTGTCACGACTCGAGCCACCAGTCGAAGGGGATGATCAGCAGATGAAAATTCGAGAGACATTCCCCGACGAACAGATCTACGCCCTCAGGGATTTGAAAGAGACGTACGAGTCCAAAACCCCTTGGTATGCAGATTTTGCCAACTACTTGGTTGGCGGCGTACTTCCTCCGGACTCTTCTCCATATGTAAAGAAGAAGTTTCTGCACGACGTTAGATTTTACTATTGGGAGGATCCCTATCTTTGGCGTAGATGTGCTGATGGTGTCATTCGCCGCTGTGTGCCCAGTCCGAGTGGCAACAAATCATCAAAGCCTGCCATTCATCTCCTAGTGGCGGCCATCATTCAACCAACCGGAACACATTCAAAATTCTGGCCAGCGGATTCTATTGGCCATCTATCTACGAGATATGTCGTGAATGAATTACGAGTTGTGATCGTTGCCAGAGGATCGGCAACATCTCGCGGAGGGATGAGATGCCTTAGACTCCGGTTATTGAAGTCGAGATCTTTGATGTTTGGGGGATCGACTTCATGGGACCTTTTCCGCCATCCTAAGGATTCTCATACATTCTGCTTGCGGTGGACTACGTGTCACGATGGGTTGAAGCCATTCCAACGGTCACCAATGACTCCAAAGTGGTCATCAGATTCCTGCAAAAGCTCATAACGAGATTTGGGATGCCAAGAGCCTTGGTTAGCGATGGGGGATCTCACTTCTGCAACAAATGGCTTGCCACCCTTATTGAAAGGTACGGAGTCAAACATCGAGTCACAACCCCATATCATCCTAAAGGGAATGGGCTGACGGAGCTGTCCAATTGAGAGATCAAACAAATTTTGGAGAAGACGGTGAAGCAAAGAAAGGATTGGGCGGCAATACTTGATGAGGCATTATGGGCATACCGCACCACCTACAAAATGCCCATCGGGACATCACCGTATCAGCTGATCTTCGGGAAATGCTATCACCTGCCAGTTGAGATGGAGCACAAGGCTTGGAGGGCAGTGAAAGAATTGAATCTGGATTGGAAGACGGCTGCAGAAGAATGCGCCATGGCATTGAATGAGCTAGAAGATTTTTGGGTTGAAGCTTATGAGAACAATATCATCTACAAGAATCGAGCGAAGAGCTTCCACGACAAAAGGATTCGCTCACATGTTTTTCAGTCAGGTGAAAAGGTCCTCCTCTTCAAATCTCGTCTTCGCTTCATGCCCGAAAAGTTGCAGTCAAAATGGGCCGGACCATACACCGTGATCTGTCAATTTATGAACGGTGTAGTCGCATTAGCTGGCCAAGAAGGGAAGAACTTCAAAGTGAACGGGCAGAACCTGAAGCCGTACTACACCCCACTTCAAGTCGAAGCAGTTTAGAAGTACTACTTGAATCGCCCGTGAAAGTTGAGGTATTGTCAAGCTAGCGACACAAAACCAAGCACTGGTTGGGAGGTAACCCAACAGTTTACTGCTTTCTTTACTTTTGTTATTTTAAATTCAGTCAAGTCGAGTCAGTTGAATTTCGTGTTTTCAGTAAATTTTTCGAATTTTGTCGGGTCCAGTACTCTGTCAGGGCCACGTCAATCGATGCATTTCTTCATCGATCGACGTGTGTTTCTTATCCACATTGATCGACGCCATTCTTCATCGATCGACGAAGCATTTCTTTCCTCTTCGATCGACGAGACATCCTCATCAATCAACGCGAGAAACTTTGGGGCCAGACAGAGACAGGTTTAAAAACCCAAATTCCCTCATTCTCTCCCTCACAAACACACACGCACGACTTCTCCTTCTCCAAAACACCCACCTCGAATTTTTCTCTCCAAATTCGCCGCTACAACCCACGGTATGTATCCTAGACCTCTCCACTTCGATTAATTCATGTGTAGTAACTGATTTGAGCATGATTTTAAGAAAAATTGAACTTGGAGCCCTAGTTTTTATTTTTTGCAATTTTGTCGATTTCGTTGCTATTCGTTATGATTATTCAATATGGTTCGTCGTTCTAGTCGATATACTTGCTTGTGGTGATTTTGTAGTTTGGATTTCATTGAATTTGACACACGATAGTTTGGGGGATAATTCCAATTGGGGGGGGTGATTTTCTTGTCTTGCTATTTTCATGGAGAACTCTTTCGATTTTTTTGAAAATATGCTTGGATGAAGTTTGAATTGCATGAATGTCGAAGCAATTTCGCTTGGGTAGATGCATTTTGTGGAATATTGTTCATTTTGTCATATTCATGTTTAGGAATTTTTGTGAAGTTATTTGTTGAGCCCTGAGATTTTTCCTACTACCCTTGCAGTTCATTATGGATTTCCATCTTACCTTCGCCATCCGAGCTTACGAGAAATGCTTCTGAAAATTCTCAAGCTCCGAGTTCACTATCTGGCAGACGCTTTACCCATGCTCTGAGACAATGGACAGACTGGGGATTCGAGCTGATGTGGAGGCTCTTTTGGAAAGAGTAAGCTGGAGTGCATGGATGACGGCGCGGTGGCTGACATACCTGTCGCTTGTCTTGGAGTTTCTTTCCTCACTCCATGTCTTTGAGGTTCAACCGGAGTCGGAGCCTACCACCATCTCCTTCCAACTGATGAATGAACACTACGAGATTCCTCGGGATGTGCTTGAAGGCATTTGGGGAGTCTGAAAAGGGGGGATGGCTTTCTTCCCCCGAGTTTTGACATTGCCCGATTCTGGACCCAGATCGTAGCTGATGCCAAATAGGATTTGCGGGAGTTTGACTCGGGGAATTTGAAGGCTTCCTCCATTGATAACCCAGTTTTTCGGTATCTTCAAAGATGCATGGGGGTGTCGATCACTGGCTGACATGAAAGCGGCAAGGCGAGAGTCGGGGTGCTGTACGCCATCTATTGCATGCTGATGGGGGAAAGAATTCAGCTTTGCGGCGCTGGTCATGGATCATTGGAGGCATCAGATCAAGGCCGCCAAGGGAAATATTTGGAGCGGGGGATTGATCACCCTGATTGCGGAGCACGTGGGTATTGACTTGTCCCAGATTGAGGCACTCGAGGACGACAGCCGAAGACTTGGCAACGGGATGCTGGTCAGTGTAGGATTCGAGTCTACGGTCAACAACATGAGTTGTTATTTAATTCGCAGGACCATTCTTAGGGTATCAAAATAAATTTAATTAAATAAACCATGCGAATCCTATGCATGCTCCTACAAACTTAATTGTATAGGATGGATTAAGGGAAATACCTTTCTTCAATCGTTTGATCTACAGATCTAGATCGGAGAATGAACGATGAAGTTAGATCTGAAGTGGAATGGAACTCCTTCTTTGTGTTCCTACAGATCTGATCTTCTGATCTGTTCCCTTGCTCCTTGGAAATCTGGTGAGGATTATCCACCAAGTTGAATCAGAAAGCCGGAGGATTTGATCAGAAAAATCCCTCCTTCTGATCACCCAAAGTCGCCCTCTCTCTCTCAATATTCTAATTGAATATTAGTTGTATACTTTGGTGGCTACATCTGATCTGAGAGGGAAAGACTACTTATAGTGTTAGGGTTTTGAGAAACCCTAACCCTAATTGGGCTTGAGCAGTGTGTGGGCCAGACCAGGGATCAAATGCAAATAATAAAGTGGGCCCTCTTTATTAATTAATTCTTCCTTGTTCAACCCAGAACATATTAATTAATAAAATATTGTTTTAACCTTCACCACGGTAACAATGTTGACTCGCCCCTTTATTACCACGTTATTAGGAACAGGTTGCATTAAACTAACATGATCCACATATTTAAGGTTTTAGACATTCATTAATTAATTTGGTTTATGACAATTAACCACAATTAATTAATATCTTATTTCCTGACTAGTACCACTCACTCCTTTTCTCTTATGCTTGAACAAATCATTCAGCCTGCAGGACTTAGCATAAAGAACCTTGTGAGCTCATCAGGGAATGTCACCATCATGAAACGGATATGCTTACCTATACATCCAGCCTAAGCAGACCCCACACAAATTGCCAACACCCAAAGTGCAGGTATAAGAGTACATGTAAGACTCGCCACCATAGCATATCAAAGTGTGGTCAATCCGTGCTTGCCCCTTATCCTTCAGTAAGGTTTAAGATCATAGGAAGTATGTTAGGGATCTGGCTCATTCATATGTCAATGAGAATGGAATATCCCACTGTTGATCCCATCAATACATAAACATGTACCGACACATCAAGTAGCTAGGATAAGCCCACTTATGAACCGATGTGCCGCAGCTTAAACCAATAGCCTATCCAGGGACCGTTTCAGCTGTGATACTGTTTATATCTCGCTAGGTCAAATGAACCATATGATCCTCTGTGATCTCCTACACACCATATGGTCATCCCTATCTACGAGATAAAAGGATATTATAGTTTGTTATATGTTCACATTTATCAGATAGCGAGAATTGTTCATGTAACACATAAATGAAGGCCAGTATACAAACACTTAATCATTTATGCTTTCTGTATACAATCCCAACAATCTCCCACTTATACTCAAAGCATAATACCATTACTTTTACAGAGTATTAAGTGTGTCTATTCAATCTAGCTATTACAAAATGGGACATAAGATGTCCAGCCTCAGATCTTCAGTCCAAGAGCATGAACGTGTTCCTCGTAGATCTTCTGAGGCAAGCCCTTTGTAAATGGATCAGCTAGATTCTCTTTCATATATATCTTTTGGATTTGCACATCGCCTCTTGATATGATTTCTCGTATGATGTGGTACTTTATTTCTATGTGTTTTGAAGCCTTGTGAGACCTGGGTTCCTTCGAGTTTGCCACTGCACCAGCATTGTCACAATAAATTGTGATTGCTTTAGGCAAGCTCGGAACAATATCCAGCTCTAGGAGAAAGTTCCGGAACCATACAACTTCCTTTGAATCTTCTTAAGCTGCTACATATTCAGCTTCCATGATAGAGTCCGCGATACATTTCTGTTTCGCACTCCTCCAAGATACAGCTCCTCCTCCCAAGGTAAACACATATCCAGAGGTCGATCTCTTCTCATCTTGATCCGCCTGGAAATCCGAATCCGTGTACCCAACAGGACACAAGTTCTCACACTGATATACAAGACATAAGTCTCTTGTTCTTCTCAGATACTTGAGAATGTGTTTAACCGCTTTCCAATGCGCCTGACCAGGATTGGATTGATATCTTGCCGCCATGCCAACAGCATAGCAGATATCTGGCCTTGTACAAAGCATAGCATACATGAGACTTTCCACTACCGAAGCATATGGTACTACAGACATCTCATTCTTCTCTTTCTCTGTCACAGGACATTGTGACTTTGAAAGACGTATTCCATGACAGTAAGGCAGCAAGCCTTTCTTAGAATTTTGCATGCTAAAACGAGCCAACACAGTATCAATGTAAGCACCCTGTGATAAGCTCAACATCCTTTTCCTACGATTACGTAGGACTTTGATCCCAAGGATGTAACCAGCATTTCCCAGATCTTTCATTTGAAACTGCTCGGATAACCAACCTTTTATGCCTGACAACACTTCCACATCGTTTTCGAATAGGAGAATGTCATCTACATAAAGTGCAAGAAAAACCACGCTTCCACTGACACATAAACGGTACACACAACTCTCGTTTTCGCACTGTGAAAATCCATAGGATTTGATCACATCGTCAAAATGTTTGTTCCATGACCTTGAAGCTTGTTTAAGTCCATAAAGTGACTTCTTAAGCTTCCAGACAAGATGCTCTTGATCTTTCTGCACATACCCTTCTAGCTGTTGCATATAGATGTCACGACCTTCTTCAAGGTACCCGTTCAAGAACGCGGTTTTGACATCCATCTGCCAGATCTCAAGATCCATATGTGCTGCTATGGACATAAGTATTCGAATGGATTTTAAAATTGCAACAGGTGAGAAGGTTTCATCATAGTCAATACATTCCATCTGACTATAACCTTTTGCCACCAACCCGGCCTTAAATGCCGTTATGTTACCATTCGAATCCTTCTTTCTCTTGTATACCCACTTACTGCCTATGGCTCGAAAACCATCTGGAAGTAAGGATTTCTGGTACACATCCATAGTCGTGATCGATTCTATTTCAGAATCCATGGCTTGACGCCATTGATCGGCATCCTTGTCACTCATAGCTTCATCGTATGTCCATGGGTCAGTATCATTTAGTCCGTCTTCAGGGATTAAGTCAGAAGACTCTCCCATGAACATATACTGCTCAGGCTGCCGAGGCAACCTCCCACTACGACGAGGCCCCTTTAATGTGTCTGTGTTAGGTGCATTCAATTGTGATTCACCATTTGCACAGGCAGCTGTGCAGCTGGTTCCATACCTATTCCAGGTATGCTCAGACTGCCACAGGGTTCTCCTGATGGATTTGAATTGTTTTCTTCAATTTCTTGAAGTACAATCTCGCTCTTGGTCTTGTGGTTTCTTATGAATTCATCTTCCAGAAATCTTGCGTTGGTACTCACAACAACTTTCTGATCTTCTGGATCATAAAAGAAACCACCCTTTGTTTGCTTGGGATAGCCCAGAAACAGCATTAACTTAGACCTTCCTTCTAACTTATCAGCTTCCTTATTCAACACATATGCTGGACAACCCCAAACTTTTATCTTGGACAAAGTGGGCTTATGTCCATTCCAAAGTTCAACAGGAGTTTTAGGAACTGATTTGAAAGGTACTAAGTTAAGTAAGTACGCTGCTGTTTCTAGTGCATGTCCCCAAAAGGAAATCGGTAAACTGGCATAACTCATCATTGATCTAACCATTTCCAACAGAGTTCTGTTTCTTCTCTCTGCTACACCATTCTGCTGAGGGGTGCCAGGTGCAGTCCACTGGGAAGTAATCCTTTGATCTGCCAGATACTGGAGAAACTCATTGCTGAGGTACTCCCCACCACGATCAGATCGCAGTGACTTTATGGTTTTGTTCAACTTCTTCTCTACCTCAGCCTTGAATTCCTTGAATTTCTCAAGGCATTCAGACTTATAGTGAAGCAGATAAACGCGTCCATATCTGGAGTAGTCATCTATAAAGGTGACAGTATCTGTGCCCACCACGGGCTTCTGTTGACATAGGTCCACACAGATCAGAGTGGATGAGGCCCAACACATCATTTGCTCGAGACTCAGTTGCCTTGAAAGGCCTGGTCGTCATCTTCCCCTCTATACAAGATTCACAAACTCTATGTGGAACTACCTGGATTGGATCCATAATTCCACAATCAACGAGTTTCTTGATTCTCCTAAGATTGATGTGACCTAGTCTCAAGTGCCAAAGATATGTTATATCCTCACTTGAAGAAAACTTTCTTTTACGTTAGTTAGACGAATTATATGCCTCTTTCACTGTAGGTTTGTTTGAACATGTAATAACATAAAGAGAATCTTTCAGTGACCCATGATAGATAACAACGTTATTTCTCATGATAGAAATATCTCTACCAAAAATAACAGAAAATCCATCATCAAAAATTTTGGAAACTGAAATCAAGTTTCGCCGAAAAGTCGGCACAAACAAAACATCTCTTAGTGTTAAAACATTATTCCCAAAACATAAAGTAACATCTCCAATTGCTGTAGTAGAGACTCTTGCAGCATTTCCCATGGAGATGGTAACCTCGCCATCTTCAAGCTCTCTAGTCAGCTCGAACCCCTGCATAGAGTAACAAATATGATCAGTAGCTCCAGTATCCACTATCCACGAATGGATAGCAACTGATGCTAAACATGTTTCAACAACTAGTGCAGAAGATGACGTACCTTGTCCCTTGGTGACAAACACCGGACTATTTACTTTACAGTGACCTTTCCTTTTGCATGCAGAACAGACCTTTCTTTTGTAAACCTTGCCTCCAAATTTTTCTATAGAACCATCACTAGTCGAATTCTTCATGCTTACATCCTCTACACTCGGAAGTGGAAAGTGATAGTCAAGCACAATTGTAGGATTCGAGTCTACGATCAACAACATGAGTTGTTATTTAATTCGCAGGACCGTTCTTAGGGTATCAAAATAAATTCAATTAAATAAACCATGTGAATCCTATGCATGCTCCTACAAACTTAATTGTATAGGATGGATTAAGGGAAATACCTTTCTTCAATCGTTTGATCTACAGATCTAGATCGGAGAATGAACGATGAAGTTAGATCTGAAGCGGAATGGAACTCCTTCTTTGTGTTCCTACAAATTTGATCTTCTGATCTGTTCCCTTGCTCCTTGGAAATCTGGTGAGGATTATCCACCAAGTTGAATCAGAAAGCCGAAGGATTTGATAAGAAAAATTCCTCCTTCTGATCGCCCAAAGTCGCCCTCTCTCTCTCAATATTCTAATTGAATATTAGTTGTATAATGTGGTGGCTACATTTGATCTGAGAGGGAAAGACTATTTATAGTGTTAGGGTTTTGAGAAACCCTAACCCTAATTGGGCTTGAGCAGTGTGTGGACAAGACCAGGGATCAAATGCAAATAATAAAGTGGGCCCTCTTTATTAATTAATTCTTCCTTGTTCAACCCAGAACATAATTAATTAATAAAATATTATTTTAACCTTCACCACGGTAACAATGTTGACTCGCCCCTTTATTACCACGTTATTAGGAACGGGTTGCATTAAACTAACATGATCCACATATTTAAGGTTTTAGGCATTCATTAATTAATTTGGTTTATGACAATTAACCACAATTAATTAATATTTTATTTCCTGACTACTACCACTCACTCCTTTTCTCTTATGCTTAAACAAATCATTCAGCCTGCAGGACTTAGCATAAAGAACCTTGTGCGCTCATCAGGGAATGTCACCATCCTGAAACGGATATGCTTACCTATACATCCAGCCTAAGCAGACCCTACACAAATTGCTAACACCCAAAGTGCAGGTATAAGAGTACATGTAAGACTCGCCACCATAGCATATCAAAGTGTGGTCAATCCGTGCGTGCCCCTTATCCTTCAGTAAGGTTTAAGATCATATGAATTATGTTAGGGATCTGGCTCATTCATATGTCAATGAGAATGGCACATCCCACTGTTGATCCCATCAATACATAAACATGTACCGACACATCAAGTAGCTAGGATAAGCCCACTTATGAACCGATGTGCCGCAGCTTAAACCAACAGCCTATCCAGGGACTGTTTCGCTGTGATACTTTTTATATCTCGCTAGGTCAAACCAACAGCCTATCCAGGGACTGTTTCAGTTGTGATACTTTTTATAATAGTTCGTTATATGTTCACATTTATCAGATAGCGAGAATTGTTGATGTAACACATAAATGAAGGCCAGTATACAAACACTTAATCATTTATGCTTTCTGTATACAATCCCAACAGTCAGGATGTTGATGCTTTTGCCCCGGGAGTTAGGGTGGTCTCTGCGGATGTCCAATGGGGACAGGTTTCCACTACCGCGGAGGGAGCTCACGCGCATCACAGATTATCACTTCCGTGATAACTGGTTGATGAGCACACCCACCCACTTGCGGCTCATGGTCAGATCCTGTGGAGGACCCGACACCTCCAGACTTCGTCACCGACCGCTGACTCAGCCAGACCAGTGACCACCGCAGATCCCCCAGCAGAGTTTGAGGAGGAGCACGAGGATGAGGTGCGCGATGGAGGTGGAGAGCATATTCTGGATCAGACCGGTGGCCCGTCGTTCAGCCACTTCGCGGGAGAGTCTTCATCTTCCGGGGTGGATATGGCGATGATCTATTAGTTCATGCAGCAGCAGGCTGTTTTGCATTCGGAGGAGCATGCCCGGCAGGCAGAGTTTCACCAACACGTGACCATGAGGCTCAACACCCTCGACACGCAGATGCAGCGCCTCCTCCTGCACACCCAGCCTGACTCAGTCTATCTCCGCCGTCAGCGTGAGCGCCAGGATTGTCGGCGGAGACTTCCCGTGTGGCCTTCTCCCGATGTTGAGATGGAGGATCCTTCGGAGAAGGAATGAGGTACCGTTTCCTTTTTCCTATCTAACTTTCAAACTTGTCCGCTCCTTCGAGCGAAACAAGTTTGGGGGGATGAGGATCGGAAAAGGGAAATGTTTATGTGTTTTATTTGTTTACCGCTTTATTTTTAGTTTTGATCTTTTTGTTTTTCTTCTGTTGTTTTTCGTTTTTTTTCTTTTTTCTGAACCATCACCATCCTTGTTCTTTTGCTTCAGTGTGAACAATTGCTCTCTGCAAGGCTTTTTCACTCAAAATTAGTACTTTTTGAACTCTTGATTTGTGGTACTTGTTCTGAATTGAATAAGTTTTGAACTCTTGATTTGTGGTACTTGTTTTGAGTTGAATAGTCTTGAGTATTTTTTTAGGAGCTTTTGAACATAGGACAGTCAGAACTACTTTTGATTATGTTTGTGTTGTGAATGATGACTTGTCTTTCCTTGAAATAGAATTGTTGATTGATAATCGAGATATTTGCCGATTAAGAATGATAATCTGTGTGATAGAGTAGCCGATGATAGGAGCTGATTTGCTTGATGATTTGATCTTTGAAATATAAATTTTTGCATGATAACTGTTCGAAATTGGGTAATTATTGAGGATTAACGAAAATTTCTACCCTGTGAGAAATTTGAGCCATCTTTTCGTTTGATGAGTGACAAGGTTATTAGATTTACTTCCTAGAATTTGACGAATTTCTCTCTTGAGGTTGCATTAAGTGTGGTAATAGGGTGAAAATGATTTTAGGCATGTTCTTTCGTAGCCCGTATCCCATACACTAACCTTGAATTTCCACTTGTAGCCCCTTTGAGCCTTGAATGAATTTTTCTTTGATTAGGAGGGTTGATGAACAAGAGATTGTGATTTATTGGATGGTGTGAATTGTGGGATTGTGATGTGAGGCTGTGTGCAAAGTAGGGGTTCTCATGGGTAAATTAAGAAAAGTGAACATTAGTGAAAGAAAAAAAATTATGAGAAAAAAAATTCATATGTTGTAGTTCACGAAAGTTTGAAACAAGTTCTAAGGAACCCTGAAAATTATAAAAGAGAAGGAACAAGATTGTGCATGAGAAAGAAAAAATTATGTGGTTATGATATGCTTGGATTTTTGGGTATGATTGCAATATTTTGAGTCACGTAGCCAAATATATCCCACCTTTTAGGTAAGCCACATTACAACCAAACAAAGACCTTTCTGATTCCCTGAAAAGCCACACTAACAAACAGTGGAGAGATGAGAAATTTATCAAACCTACGGTGAGGTAAACTAAAACTTTGAATGAGTGAATTTCAAGCCCTTACTTGATTGAGCGATGAGTGCAAACACTGCCCTGTCAGGTTCCTCCTCAATAATTTAACAATGGGAACTTGTTTGGATTGCATAATTTATATGAATGAGTGACACTTAGATTGCAAAAGAAGCTTGTGAGGCATTGCACACTTATATCTGCATTTGATTCGATTTCTTTTCTGTGAATTGATCGAGGATGATCAATGGTTTAAGTTTGGGGGAGTTGATAAGTTAGGATTTTTACCAACTTATCTAGTTGTTCTTTGGCTAATTGTGTGATGTTCAGATTTGTTTTTGTATCTTTTTCATGCATGGATTGGCTTTTGTGCTCGTAATGTCGTGTTTGATGAATCATGCAGGTTTTTAGTCGAAAACAGAGAAGAGTCGGATTTCTAGTTCCAGGTCCACGTCGATCGACGGGGATGCCTCATCGATCAACGAGGAAATTGGAGAAGGAGCGATTGACGATGGAGAAGGAGAGATCGATGAAGGCAGCAAAGCTCTCGTCGATCGACAAGGGTGTTTCATCAGCATCGATCGATGCCATTCTCCCACGATCGACGTGACTGCGGGAATTCCTAATCTGAGTCTGATTTGAAGATAGAGACATATCTAATCCTAGATATAGTTTGATACATCTTTCACTATTATAAATAGCCATGTAAAATTTGTTTTTTAGGGTGGAAATCAGTAGAGCAATTGAGAGATTTTAGTATTGAAGATTTTTAGAGATTTCCAAAGTTTTTCTAGAGTTTAAGTTTGAAGACAGAGTTTTGTGGGAAGACATTCAGACCCAAGTTTTTATGCAATTCAGGTTTTATTTTTCTACGATGAATTTTACTCTGAATATGTGTAACTAATCTCTTCGTCAGATTCTAGGGTTTTGAATTATCATTGTATGCATGATTTGATTTATTGAATTACTTTCCCTTTCCCTTCGTAGTTTGTGAAATTTGTGTTTATTCATAATCTTGAGTTTGTTGGCCACATCTTAGGATTAATTAGTTGATTACTTGAGACGTAACTGTAATAGTTTTCAATGGAAAGAGATTTTCACAATATAATCTGATTTCTTGTCGTAACTGAAGGAGATTGATTGTAGGGATAAATCTGTAGATCTTTGGAGTTAGTTAATTTATCTTGAGACCAAGCGAAGATAGGTAATTAATTAATCTACTTTATGAATTGTCCAACAAAGAAGTTCATAATACATTTCTGATGTTTCACTACGAAGAGGAATTAAATTGGGAAATAATCAATTCATCATATATGTCATACTTGATAGGTAGATATCCCTAGAATCTGTACTTCCCATAATCGTTTTCATCTAAAGTATTTTTATTTTCCTGGTTACTTTTTATTCGCAAGTATTACGATTTTCAAAACAACCGAAACCCAACAATTTGATTTTTCTAACCAGTATTTTGAGAACTTATGATTTAGTATTTAAGGTTTTCATTACTTCATTCCCTGTGGGATCGATAATTTTCATTTGCCGCTACATTATTAGCTCTGCTAAGTCGCTGTTAAATAATTTAGCGATCAATCGCTGACATTGCATTTGGGTCGTCGTTTTTATATTTTTCCCTTATTACCTTAGGCACAGAAACGGCGACCCGCGTGCAAAACTGGCGGTCACCATTTGTGTTTTATGGGTCGCCGAACGGGTAAAAATTTGAAAATTGATGTGAAGCTCATATCTTTTTGTGTTTGAAGAAGATAGATATAAATAGAGGCTCCCAAGGTGTAAAAACGTTACTTTCTCATATTTTTAGAGTTTGGAAAAGACAGAGCATAATAAGTTTGTCAAGATGGGAATAGGGATCCTAAGTAGCTCGGCCCCCGTATTGGTTCTGCTGCACCATCTTCACCAAATCAGTCTTCAGCTCATAATTATTGGCATTGATGCCAATGCTGAAATCAGTCTCCTGGAACTTTGGCCAGTATCTTTTCTGGATAGCATCCTCATCAGTATCAAATCTAGGCTCGACCTCATAATCTTCATCATCTGAGGGGTCTCCTGGTGGATTATTGCCCCGAGGATTACTATTGTTGGCTCTTTCTTGCTCCAGTATCCTCATGCGCTCCCGCATAGTGTGTATCCCTCTCAAAAGCTCAGTTGTCTGCTACGGAGTAAGGTTAGGGACATTCTTTGGAATGCCTTCAGCTATTTTGACAGTCTCACTGCTTGAAGCGGTTTCCTCCCGGTTTCTCCTATTGTTGTTTCTTTTGCATGTAGCCTCAATTTCTGGGTCGAATGGAATCGATGCTTTACCACTCCTCCTCGTGTTCATAAACTACTTGAAAATAATTAAAAGGGAATATTGAGTAATCAGAAAATAGCAAGGAAAAGAAAAGAAATAAAATAACACACGAAACAAATAAGAAAATAGAAAATTTTCAAAAACTGACTTCTGTGTCGGTCGACGGGCTGTCTGTCGATCGACACGGCCACAATAGCTATGTCGATCGAAATTCCTCCTATCGGTCAAAACGGAAGCAAAAATCAGAAAGAAAAATCTGGCAAAATTTTTAAAGGAAAAATAGAAGAAAATCTTGCGAAAATTTAAAGGGAAATTAAAACTACAACTCAAATCAATAACCCTAAAACAAATTCAATAACATGATAATTCTAAACAATCCCCGGCAACGGCACCAAAATTTGATCACTAAATTTTTAGTAATACCATAGTCTAGTAGCAAATTTAAATTATCGATCTCACGGAGATTGTATAACATCCCATATACTAAAATATTTGTTTTTCGGTTTATTGTCTAAGTAAATAGAAATTCGAAAGGGTTTTGAAACTTAAAACTAATTTTGCAAGAAATTAAATTAAAGCAGAGATCAACCAAGTTTTCAGACAAGAGAAAAAATTCAGATTTCAAGGCAAGTTCATATCTTGGATAACATGCAAGGAAATCAATCGATCAAATAAAAATATGGATTAAGGTGGAACATCATAAAAATATTACAAATTCTAGGGTTTGGCGATTCATAAAGTGGATTGTCAATTTCCTGTATCCTTTCGGTCTCTAGAAAAATTAACAACTCCCAAAAATATCAGATTTATTCATATGGATTAAATGCTTCTTTTCAGACATAATAAAAATCCATATTATCAATTCTTAAATCCATTAATCAATTTTCACTTTTCAGTCTAAAATTAATTAATTATGAAAACCTAATCAAATGGCCAATTTAATATGATTGAAAAAGCACAAGAATTGATAAACCAATTAAAAATATTGATCGATTTGATAACCTAAACATGCATCCAAGACAATCACATAAACCCTAGAATCTGAATAAAGGATTACCTACACATATTCATATTGAACAAATATATGAAAAGATAAAACCTGTAAATGTTCTTCATAAATAAAATAAGTCTTGAATTGAATCCAATCTTGAGAAAATTCGATCCCAATCTTCAATCCACAGCAACAATAATTGAAGAAAAATGAAAATAAAATCTCTAGGTCTAAAAAGTGGCATGAATGTCAAAATTCGGCAAAAGAATACAATATATACTTAGTTTAATTGTTCAAACATGGAAATAATTAATAACTTAAGGAAATCGGCCAGCTTTGTCCTTGTGTCGATCGACACACGGCCCGAATTTCAAACCGATGTGCGCGCTTGTCGATCAGCCTACTCGGTCTCCATGTCGATCGACACGGCGCATGTCGATCGACATACGTGCTGTTGTTGCCCAAGAATCCTGCATTTTGACACCTCCCTCTTCAGCAGTTGTGTCGATTGACACCATGGTTGTCGATCGATACAGAGGACATGGTTGAATCGTCCAATCTCCACACTTAGCCGAATTTGCACTCAAAAACCTATATTTTTCGCTATAAAAAACATAAAACCAATGTGATGCTCAGAAAATAAAGTAAACACACCATAAAAACATTAAAACAACCTAAAAATCTATTGATAAGTGAACGAAATAACTCACTTATCAACTCCCCCAAACTTGAACTATTGATCGTCCTCGATCAAAGCACCAAAAGAAACTCAAAGTCATGCAAACAGAGATGAGCAATGCCTCACAAGATTCATCACAATCTAAGTACACTCTCATAAAAAAGATAATGCAATCAAAATCCAATCCAAATCATCAACAGTATCGGGAAGAACCTCACAGATAGGAAGAATTTTCACAATCACTCATCACTCAAGTGTTTAGGACATGTGTTTCACTCAATTCAAAGTAATACAATTTTATTAACCATAAGTTTGGCAAATTTCTCATCTCCACTGCTTAGAAAGTAAAATGACTCGGTGAATCAAAAAGGTCTTTAATTTGGTTGTAATGAGGCTTTTCTAGGAGTTAGGTTGTTTTAGGCTGAGTGACTAACACACTTATGATTTTCACAACTTTCCAACTATCAATCCACACCAATCTATTTATCAATTTTCTCTTTTCTACACTTATACACATCTTTTCAACACACGTTCACCTTGTGAACTAATTTACCAACAATTTTTTTTTTCAAAACACAAACAAAACCCAACAATCAACAAGGGGGTAAACTTTTTTTCTCTCTCTTTTTTTTTCAAGTCAACTCAAGTCCATGAGCATTTAAATATTCAATAATCTACACAACTCATATTCAAGCTACCCTTCTCATTTTTTTTTCACAGTTTCAATCCACAACTGACTCACCAAAACACTACGTATATCAAGAAAAGACTTTTCAGGCTCAAAGTGGCTACAAGTGGTCATGTATAGGGTTAGTGTTTGGGATAAGGCTAAGAAAAGAGATGCCTAAGATCATTTTCACCAAGTTTTACATCAATACATTCTCGAGAGAGAAATAAGCCAAAATTTTATAATCCAACTGCAAACTTAATCACACATGAAGGAAAATTTGGCACAAATCTCACTTGGGTTATTTTGTTCTTCCCTAACAGTATCAAATCCAAACCAGATAAATCAAGCAAAATCAATAATCAGAGAGCAACTCATCATGCGATATTCTCCTATCATCGGCTACTCATCATGCAATCCTAATTATCTCAATCTCAGTGTGGACCAATAATCAGTCAACAACTTCCATAGATAGGGAAGGAAAAGTACATAATCTCAAGTTACACTAAACAGATTTTGAACATAGGAAACAAATACAACCGAAAACAAATGCATCGAAAATAACTAAACTAGAACAAATACAACTGAAAGGAAATAGAATACAGGGAAATAACTGAAATACACAGAAATGACTGCAATACATCAAAATAGAAATAAAGAAATAATACAAGTAAATGATAAAGGATTCCATTCCCACAAGTCATCATCCCCCCAAACTTATTCAATACAAAGGAAAGAATAAGTTTGAAAGTCAGCTTGTAGGAAGGGAATCTAGACCTCAATCTCTCTTCGGGCTCTCATCCCGATCAGGCTGATGTGACCGCCAATCGTAGCGAATGGCTGGATCATATGATGAGAAGCGATCCTCCATCCGTTGGGTCAGATGCCCCATCGTGGTGGTGTGCGCTCTCTGCTGAGCTTGGATATCCGAGAGTATGGCATCCTGCTCCCTCTGATGGTCATGGACCTCTCGAAGCTTAGTCCGGAAGTTGGTTGTGGCAGTGGCCTGCTCCTGCATAAGATAAAGAAGCTGCCCCCAACCGGGGACAGTGCTGGAAGATCCGGCAGTGCCATATGAAGTAGAAGCTCCATCCCAACCCTTGGCAGTCTGTCGATGTACCCAACGCTGGCGCTCATCCCAAAGTGCAACCTCCTCCTCACGGGTCAGATCTCGCTAGTCAACCCTAGTGCCCGGGCGATGTGCAAGATAAGATATGGGTGGGCCTCCTCGGTAACTCCGGATCGAGTCCATGTGGGCCTACGTGTGCATAAACCAGTTGTCACAGAAGTTAAGAGTCCGTGATATGAGTAAGCTCTGGTGCCGGCAGAAGGAACCTGTCGCCGTTAGAAAAGTGCAGGTAATGATCACACTGATGTAGAATGAGGAATAGGTACTGCTCCAACTGACCGGTGACCAAAGTCCGGTCGCCACCAACCAGGGTGAAAGCGTGGACTGGAATCCCCTCAAAAACAGCAACGGGGGTCACAAAGGCCCCGCACCAAAAATCTCATGGGATAGCAATCATCTGCCGCTTCCAGTTCTCCATGACGAACGCGGTGAGGCTGAGATGCACTCTATTGAGCATGACCCATAAACAGAAAACCTCACTAGCACGGGCCTTCCCGCTCTCATTTCGGCCAAAGACAGACACCCCAAGATATTTTTGAATATACCTCAGGACGAGGTTGTCTATCGAGGAAGCTTTCATGTTTCCTATATCAAAGTTGTTGGGATCGTCTGCAGCAGCTATAGAAGGCTAAAATGTCTCGCAACAAAACTCCTCGGGCTCATGGTATAAGCCCCCGCGCTCACACCCGAATATCTTATCCAACTGTGTGCGGGAGAGGGTGTGCCACACCCCAAGAAGTTAAAATCAAATGACGTTGGGCTCCACTTGGTTCATCAGGTGGGCTTGATGATATGTAGAGATGCAAAGAACTCTAAGACCAATGGACGAAGGGTGGGCCAGAATTGCTAAATAAAGTGGCCCCAACCACATCTCCCAAAAAGCTGCTGGTCTGTACTTCTTGGCCATCGCATTCGGATCCTCATCATCGGAGTCCTCTGGGCGGCGCCTCTCTCTCTCTATCTCTCTCTCTCTCTCTCTCTTTCTCTTCTTTTAGCCTCGCGCCTTTCTGCTTCCCTCTCTGCCATGAGCTGCTTGATGATATCCTTTATCTGATTGACTTCTTGGACAAATAAGATGGCATTCTCTTGAGTTATGAGTTGTGCGTTTAGCATCTCTGAGAAATCCTCACCATCTGAATTGTGCGGTGGATCCATGTTGGTGTTTGTGCCTTGTTCTTCCTTGCTTTTCCTCCTCCGGACTGTAGCCTCGATTTTTGGATCAAAATTCTCGAGCGGTTTGCCCCGAGCCCTTGTGTTCATGTACCTGCAAACAAAACAAAAAGAAAGTAGAAAATCATTAGCAGTGTCGATCAACAGAGAGGCTGTCGATCGACACGAAGGATGCTACTATGTCGATCGATAGGCATACTACCGATCAAAATAGAGCACAAAAA
The DNA here is from genome assembly GCA_026898455.1 of Plectranthus barbatus. Taxonomy (NCBI): domain Eukaryota; kingdom Viridiplantae; phylum Streptophyta; class Magnoliopsida; order Lamiales; family Lamiaceae; genus Plectranthus; species Plectranthus barbatus. Next base: position 150,277 of record JAPKLW010000741.1, read on the forward strand.
CAAAAACTCGCGTGAATCTGAAACACAAAAATAAAACACCAAAAATCACAATCAAACCCTAAAACTCAAATTAGAAACCAGCAAAACCAATTTACTACGAAAATAAACAATAACACAATTTAAAATACAACCTCAATCCATCAGAACTAAAAATAAACTAATAATTGGATAGATCTGACAGTCCCCGACAACGGCGCCAATTTGATAACCGCAGAAATGGCGAGTAAATAATATTTTACACCCTAAGGTGATCGATCCCACAGACTGTACAATGAATTACCCAAAGTACTAGTCACAATTTCTAGAACATAGAAGTTTGAGGATTTTGGAAAAGGAATTTTGTTTGGAAATTTAAAGATGACAATGCAAGAAAATAAAGGGTTTAAAAGCAATTAAAGGAAAACACAGATCTTTGGGCATATATTCTAATCATCAACATGCAATATCCATCAACTCAGCAATGGGGAAACAATAGATTTTAGTGGATTATATTCCTCGGTCTGGCAATTAAACCCTAGATTACTAAACAGTGACTTCATCCTCTCGGTCTCAAGAATACCAATTTAGTTAATCTCAATAATCATCTAATTAATTCCTACACAAGTTTCTTTCTTTTGAGACAGAAAACAAATATAATTAATTCTCTCATCCTATTAACAATATTCACCTCTCGGTCCTTCGATTAATTAACTTTAAACCTAGACTCAAATTCATCTCTCAATCCATCTTTAAATCTAGATTATTAAATTAATCTCAGAGAATTAAACCATGCTATTCGAGTTGATTTCATTTAACATGCATCAGAGAAGAATACACATAGCCCTAGAACCTGTTAGGGTTCTAGCCACAAAACATGACTAAAACAAATGAAAACATATTTTATTACCATGCAATTGAAATAGGAACCTTGCAAGTCTCTAAAAACTCCAATGCTCAATCAAAATAATGTAAAGTCAGAGATCAAAAGTCTGAAATTCGTGCCTATTAAGTCCTATTTATAGAGGAGATAAAAAGACCTAATTTGGGTATTGGGCTAAAATAACAAATTGCCAAAACAGGCTGAGATATCATTCTCGGACTTCTGTGTCGATCGATAGGATGCCTGTCGATCAACACACAAACATGGTTGAAATCTGGGTTGATCTCCACGTCGAGTCGTGGCCTCATTCCCCCAGTCGGTCGACACCGGCCCTGTCGACTGACACGCCTGCGTGTGTCGAGCTCCTCTTCATCTGTCTTGCTCACGATCAATGTCCGACCTCTGTGTCGATCGACATGCACCACATTGATCGACACAGAGGTCCTGCTTCAGGATTTTGGCTTCGTCTTCCAACTTTGGTTGACTTCCCATGCATCAATCGAAGTGGCACTCCGTGTAACTCAACTCTTTTTAGCCCTAAATACCTGCAAAACTCACCACGAAGGGCATAACATCCTCTAAAATAGTCTCATGCACAGAAATAAGTAAAAACATAAACCAATTGCATTAAAACAATGGAGAAAAATATAGATAAGTGAGTATAAATATGAGCTTATCGAACCCCCCAAACTTGAATACTTGATTGTCCTCAATCAAGAAGAGAAAGAAAAGAAATCTCAAGCAGTTGAAAGTGCAATGCCTCACAAGATTTATCACAATAAAATGATCATCCATCCTCATCACACAAGCAGTTCGAAAGAGATAAGAAATCCATCAACTTCGGAAGACTCACAAGGAAGTGTATCGCTCAATCACACAAGTGTTTGGGTTTCAATGAAAGCACTCACAACATGTATGAAAAATTTCTACCATAGGCTTGCAAAAGTTCTAGAATCTCCACTGTTCAAATGTGCACACAAATCAGGAATCAAAAAGGACTTTGATAAGGTTGTAATGTAGTGTTTTGTGAAAGGTAGGGAAATATGTCCAACTGACTAAACCAATTGAGTCAGCTACTCTCAACCCATCCAACCACTATCTTTTCATCATCCACCAATCTCCTAATATTTTCAACTCAATTCAAAGCTCATTTTTTTTTCTCTTTTTTCTTTTTTTTTTCAAGCTCTCTTTTTGTTTTTTTTTATAGAGTCCAACCTTCTTTTGTACACCAATTAAATACTTCTTATCCTCTTATAATTTTTCTTTCACCTCAACTTATAGACAAGAAGGAATCCAAGTTTCACTCATAGACAAGTACAGAAACCAAGGACTCAAAGGTTACTTATCAATCTACCCTTATTTCACCCAACTCTTATGGACAAGAAACAGTTGACCTGCTTATAGCACTTCTTATAGACAAGACATAACTACAATGCTTCTCTTTAACTCATATACAAGAAAGAAAAGTAACACGCTCAACGGGGCTTTACTAAGGATAAATTTTTATAAGGGACAGTGTTTGGGATACTTTGGCTAACAAAAGCAGCCTAAGATCACTTTTATCATTGTGCACACTATGCAATCTCGAAACAGAATAGAAGGAAGTTCTAGAGTAATCAAAACATACATGCGAATCTCTCATGAACAAAATTAAGGCTCAAATCTCACTTGGGTGCAAAAATTTCTTCCTTAGTCAATTTCAATCCACTCAAACATCATGCGAGTGTAAATTTCAATTAGACCCTGTCATACGGTATTCTACATTCATGGCAATCAACCATAATTGAAGTCAAATCAAATTTATCCTCAATCAATTCTAATCTCAAAATTAGTTCAAGTGGGTTCAAGACTCAATAAAAAAAATTCTCATAATTTATCCATATTTTTTTTCTAGGCATAAATTTAAATAAATAAACCAAATAAAAATAATAAAGCAAGTAAAGGATAGATAAGTTCAAATTTCTTGTCCACATCCCCCCAAACTTATTTCGAACTCGGAGAGTAAGAAAAAGTTTGAAAATCAGACAAGAAACAGAACTTGTACCTGATTCGTTGATCTCAAACATCAACGTTTTTATCCACCGGAGGAATCAACTCGTCGCGATGAAGATTTGGGTCTGCTAGCACTCCGTGTCGATCGACACGGAGCCTTCCTGTTGACTGCCCCGTCGGTCAAAAGTGTCACTTTGTGCGGACCTCTATCTCGATCGATAGGGAGCTTGTCAATCGAGACAGAGGTAAATCTTCCCTGATTTGATTTTCAAAAATAACAATAAAATAACGAAAAACAGAAATCTGAAAAAAAACGTCACACACCAATGGAAATAAAAAAATGAAAATTGAAAAGTAAACAACGGGAAATGAAAAGAAAACATGTAAAAGTCGGGTTACCTCCCAATAAGTGCTTTAGTTAACGTCGTAGCTCGACGGTACCTCTTTTCAAAACTAAGGCGGGCTAGAGCGCACTTGCCTTCATTGGGAATCCACCATATAGATCCAGCGATCTTGGATGACAACAGTGAGCTCGAGATGAGATGGTGTAGTTGATAATTTTTCCACCTCATTCCCTCGCTCCCATCTTTGAGCAGCTCGGTCTTCTTTGAATTCTTCACTTGCTTCCTCTTCTTCTTCTTCTTCATCAACTTCCTCTCTGGAGGTGATTTTGTAACATTTGGATTGTTGCCGACTTTTGTCGAGCTTGAATGTGATCTTTTCCTCCTTTGCTCGAAGAGTGATCTCTCCACCACGACAATCAATTAGAGCAGCACTGGTATCCAAGAACTCCCTTCCCAAGAAGAGGGGTGTGTTCCCATCTTCCTTCATATGGAGGACGACAAAGTCTGCTGGAACGATAAGATGACCCACACGAATAAGTACATCTTCAATTATACCTTTGGGGCGAGACACATATCGGTCTTCTACGTGCAAGGTGATAGTGGTCGGCCTCAATTCTCCAATCTTGAGGCACTGGAAGATAGAGAAGGGCATCACGTTGATGGTGGCACCAGTGTTGCACATCACCTTCTCGAACTTAAACCCCCCAATCTCAACTGGGATGGTGAAACAGCTCGGATCACTCCTTTTGATAGACATCTTCTTCTAAAGGAGTAGGCTGCACTGCTCATGAAGTCTGACTGTAGCATTCTCCACTAAGTGTTTCTTTTCGCTCATGAGCTTCCTTAGATACTTCGTGTAACCTGGAATTTCAGACAAAGCTTCAATCAGTGGTAAGTTAATGCTTACCTTGAAATTCTTGACAAAGCGAGGGAACTTAGAATCCTCCTTCTGCTTGGCAAAGCGTTCAGGAAAGGGCATCAGAGGTGGTCTGGCAGCTTTGGAAGTTGAGGAATTGTGCTGAGGAGGCTGTTGTGTCGATTGGGAGGGATTTTTGTCGATCTGACCTCCCTGTTGATCGACAAGGGGTGTGTGATCGACACACCCGTTGCAGTCCTATCGATCGAGCCTTCATCTTCTGAATCGATCTTCTCATCTTGTCCTCTGTCTCGGTCAACAGGATGTGTGTCGACCAAAATAGAGGATGGCTCTGCGGGCTCCTTCTCCTTCTCTCCCCCAAACTTGCTTTGGGGTATGCTTGGGCCTAAGTAGCTGGTTCCGGACCTCAACTTCACAGCTTTGCAGTCCTTCTGGTTCTTTTCATTGACCTCGGTGGTGCTTGGCAGCTTTCCGGCGTGTGTTGCATACCAAGTGAGGTGGCAATCTGACTAACTTGAGTCTCGATGATCTGCACATGCTTCCCAAGCCTGTCCACCTTTTTGTTGACCCCTGCAACCTCCTGCTCAATCTTTCCAACCCGGTAGTCGGAAGCTTTGATGAAGTTTTTCAACACCTCGTTGAGGCTCTCCTTCTTCTTCTCCACGACCTCACCATTCTGCACATCAAAATCTGGCGGGGTTTGTTCGGCAGCTTCGGGCTGAGAGTAAGAGAAGCCTGAATGAGGTCTAGGATGGTAGTGTTGGTATCCCCCTTGTCGGTACTGATTCTCCCCCTTGAGCCTCTCGATCTCCTTCTTCAAGGTGTCATCTTCCTTTGTCTCTACTGCCCGGACCTGCGGACTCCTTGGATTGGACCATTGTTGAGCATGCAACGTCATCTTCTTGAACAACTTGAGGACCTTTTCAGGTGACTTGCTCATCAGAGAACCTCCCACAACATAATCGCCTGCTCCTCGGTATCAATTCCATGGCCTGGACAGCTCCTCAATAACTCATTCTACCTGCTCCAAACCTCAAACAAGGACTCATCCATTCTTTGGTGAAACTATAAAATCTCCATCTTCTTCTGAATGATAACTGAAGGTGGGAAGAAGGCAGCGAGGAACTCTGCTCTGAGATCGGCCCAAGTATGGATGTTGCTGCAGTCCAGGGTTGTAAACTACATTCGAGCCTAATCCTGAAGTGAGAAGGGAAACAAACAAAGATTGATCACATCCAGGGTAACTCCACTTTGTTTGATGGTATCACACACCTCCACGAACATCCTAAGGTGGGTGTACGAATCCTCCACTCCTCGGCCTCCTAACTGGTTCCGCTGAACCATCTGAATTAAACCGGTTTTGAGTTCAAAGTTGTTGGCGGTGATGCCAATATCAAATTCCTCATTCCTGGGCTGTGGTCTGTACTTCTTGACCATCGTATTTGGATCCTCATCATCGGAGTTGATAAGTTAGTATTTTCACCAACTTATCCATTAGTTCTTTGACTGTTTTGTTGATGTTAGGGTAGTTTTATGTGTTTTATTGTGCATGAAATGGCTTTGGTACTTGTAATGTCGTGGTTGATGAATTATGCAGGTTTTTGAGTAAAAAATAGTAAAGAAATGGAAGATGTTCGGGTTCCAGACCTGCATCAATCGACACATACCTGTGTCGATCAACGCAGCGTGCTTGAGGGGCAATCAACACAAGGGATCGATGCAGACTAATGAAGGCCAGTCCACATCGATCGATGCACAACCCGTATCGATCGACGTAACCCATTCAAGTGTGTTCATCGATGCAAGTTCTGCATCAACCGACGTGGATCCGGGAAATCCAGATTTGATCCTGTTTTGAAGATTTAGATATGAAACGATCCTCGTCAGAAGATGTAGATCGCAGCCCAGGAACTCGAACGGTTCAACTCATACACGATGCGAAAGCAAACTGAAATTGAACAATGAAAGGATCCAAAACCTTTGGATTCAAAAACCTTCAAGTACCGTAGTCCAGAATAAATCTCCTACGACCCAAGAAGTAAATTGATCCAACAACGAAGGATATACGCGAAGACACCACCAATAGATATGACTGTCTGATTGATTAGTCGAGATTGAAACTCTAATGGAAGATTAGAATTTTGAATAATGAGCCTTCAGATATTAAAGGAGAAAACCTCACAATTTTATTAAAATATGAAAAACTAAAAATTGTTCAATAACAAGGCCTATATATTGGCAACTCAAATCCTAAACTAATAACGTAATTAATTTCGAAAATTAAAGGGAATAAATTCAAAATTTAATCAAACAGGCCTAAACATGTTGGCCCAAAATAACTAACAAATTAAACTAAGCCCAATCATTACACATAATTAAATTAATAACTTTTGGGCTTTTGTTTAATTCTTCCAACACCATCGAATCCTTGGAATTATTTGCAGCCCAAATGACTTTGACCAACAAACTCAATCCAGCGTCAAAGTCCTTGCTCGAGCTCGAGTTATCGACCCACTCGGAATGTAGACTGAATCATCTCTCATAGATGCTACTTGGGCTCCATCATTCCCCTCCTCTTCAAGAGGATTTGTCCACTTTGTAACATTAAACGTAGCACTAACATCATACTCACCTGGTAAGTCCACTTTGTATGCATTATCATTCACTTTCTCTAACACTTGGAATGGACCATCTCCACGAGGTAACAACTTCAATCTCTGCTGCAAAGGAAACCTCTCTTTTCGCATAAGCAGCCAAACCCAATCTCCAGGCTCAAACAACATCTTCTTGCGCCCTTTATTTTCTTGCTTGACATACTGCTCAGTGCGACACTCTATGTTTTGCCTAGCCTTCTCATGAATCTGCTTCACAAAATCAGCTCTTTTCTGCCCATCAAGGTTAGTAAACTCTTGTGCAGGTAAAGGAGATAAATCCAAAGGAGTCAAAAGGTTAAAACCATACACAATCTCAAAAGGTGAAAACTGAGTAGCAGAATGAACTGAATGATTATAAGCAAACTCAACATGAGGCAAACATTCTTCCCAATTCTTAATATTCTTCCTAAGCACATCACTCAACAAAGTAGATAAAGTCCTATTAACTACTTCAGCTTAACCATCAGTTTGTGGATGACAAGTAGTAGAAAATAACAACTTAGTTCCTAACTTACACCACAAAGTATTCCAAAAGTAGCTCAAGAACTTAGAATCTCTATCAGAAACAATTGACCTAGGAATTCCATGCAATCTAACAACTTCTCTAAAGAATAAATCAGCAACATGGGATGCATCATCAGATTTATGACAAGGAATAAAAGGAGCCATCGTAGAAAACCTATCAACAAAAACAAATATAGAATCACTACCACGCGCAGTACGTGGCAAACCTAGCACAAAATCTATAGAAATATCAACCCAAGGTGCAGTAGGGATAGGTAAAGGGGTATACAATCCATGAGAACTAGACCTAGACTTAGCCTGTTTACAAGTAATGCATCTACCACAAACCCTCTCAACATCACGTTTCATGCGAGGCCAAAAGAAATGCTCATGCAACACAACCAAAGTCTTAGGAGTACCAAAATGTCCCATCAAACCACCTCCATGTGACTCTAACAACAATAACTCACGTAGAGAACACCTAGGAATGCACAACTTATTTTTCCTAAACAAAAATCTATCATGCCTAAAGTATTCACCACTAGCAGATGTCTCACATGCAACATATATATCACCAAAATCCTCATCAGAAGTATACAAACCCTTAATGCACTCAAATCCAAGTAACTTAGCATCTAAAGTAGAGATTAAGGCATACCTCCGAGAGAATGCATCAGCCACCATATTTTCCTTACCTTGCTTGTATTTGATGACATAAGGAAATGTCTCTACAAACTCCATCCATCTTGCATACCTCTTATTCAGCTTGTGCTGTGTTCGATGCAAAATCTGCATACAGATTATAACAAAGGGCAAATAAATTTATAAGAACCCGAAGGTTGTCGAACCCACAGGGATAGTGCAACGAGGGGAAATCTTGTACTGAATATAGTTTTCAAAACCTTTGTTTGGGCAAATCAATTAGGGGTTTCGGGTTTTTCAAGAAAAATAATTAAAGGGATGAAATTCAAATACTAAAGAGCACAGATTCTAGGGAAACCAACCAATCCGATCAACATGCAAGAAACAAATTTTCAAACCCAAAAAGATATTTTGGTGGAAAATTTGTTATTGTGGAATTAATTCCTTGGTCGGGCAATTAAATCCTAAATTATCAACTAGTGATTATCTCCTCTCTGTCTCAAAAACACCAGTTAATTAATTTCATAAAAATTCAGATTAATCCTACAATTGAAATCTTCTTGGTCGGACAGATAATCAAAAGTTTTAAATCCTAACTTTCTATTACTAACCTTCACCTCTCGGTCCTTCGATTAATAACTGAAACCTACCTCAACCTTCATCTCTCGATCCTTCGATGGGAATAGACTTAAAATCAAACATAAGATTTAAACCAATTTAGAGGGTTTGAATTATTGAATCTAAACATGCATCACAGATGGAAAACCCTAGAACCTGTTTAGGGTTCTAGCCTAACATATTGAAAATAAACATTGCAGAGAAAATTAAAAATTTCATTAAAAACAATAAAGGTTTAACAACAACTAAGAGGAATTCTCACAAAACTTAAAATAAGGAAAACATAAAATTAAAGTATAAAATAGCACTAAACTAAAGATAAAAATTCTTGGAACTCCTAATTATGAGTTAAGTATGAGTTTATATAGTGGTAAGGCTAAGGCTTTGAATGGCAAGATGTGATTAAGATTGACATCTTTTCCTCCAATTTCGCCCTTGAATTGATTTGGTATCTTTCCCTCTTTAATTCTTCATCACGCACGATGCTAGGGCTCCAAAACGTGTATCTCGGCCAGGATAGATGCTGCCACGACCGAGATAAGCTTCCCGTGCTCGGTCGATCTCCACTCCAACTCGGCCAAAACAGACAGCCTTGTTGTGGCGAATTCCTTCAACTCTTTGACCAATTCTTCACTTTTTCTCCATTTTTCCTGCATAATCATCCACCACAAGCATAATATCGTCCAATATACACTCATGCTCAATTTATTAGATAAAATATACAAAAACTCATAAAAGATAAGAAAAACAATGCGATAAGTGAGTAGAAATACGAGCTTATCATGCTGCCCCTTCAAATGCTTCAGCGACTCATGATCGGTGTGAATAATGAAATCCTAAGCCCACAAGTAATGCTGCCACGTTTTCAAGGCTCTCACCAAGGCGTACAACTCCTTGTCGAAGGTAGGATAGTTCAATGTCGCACCATTCAGCTTCTCACTGAAGTATGCCACGGGCCTCTTCTCCTGCATCAACACTGCACCAATACCGACTGCAGAAGCATCGCATTCAATCTCAAATGTCCTAGAAAAGTTAGGAAGAGATAGTATCGGGGCATGCGTCAACTTATACTTCAGCAACTCAAAGGCCTTCTCTTGCTCTTCTCCCCATCTGAACTCCACAGTCTTCTTAATCACTTCAGTTAATGGGGCTGCAATGCTGCTGAAATGGGGTACAAAACGCCTATAAAAACTGGCAAGTCCGTGCAAACTGCGAACATCGCCAACGTTCTTAGGCTGCGACCACTCGTTGATAGCTCGAATTTTCTCTTCATCCACCTGCACTCCATCTGCACTACAAATATGCCAATAAAAGCTCTCAAAACATGGTTCATAAGATGCATAAAAGTACTAGGAGCATTAGTTAATCCAAAAGGCATGACTAACCACTCATATAAACCAAGCTTAGTTTTAAAAGCAGTTTTCCACTCATCTCCCTCCTTAATCCTAATTTGATGATATCCACTACGCAGATCAATCTTAGAAAACACACAAGCACCATGCAAATCATCTAACATGTCATCTAAACGAGGGATAGGATGGTGATACTTAACCGTAATGTTGTTGATAGCTCGGCAGTCGCAGCACATCCTCATGGTCAAATCCTTCTTGGGCACAAGCAAAACTGGAACTACACAAGGACTCAAACTCTCCCTCACGTGCCCCTTGGCCAGCAACTCTCCGATCTGCCTCTCCAGTTCCTTTGTCTCCTCCGGATTGGTTCAGTAAGTTGGTCTATTTGAAAGGGTTGCTCAAGGCATGAAATCAATCTGATGCTCAATCCCACGAATGGGTGGCAGCCCGGCTGGGGTATCATCTGGAAATACATCCTCAAAATCATATAAAAGAGAGGAAATAGAAGGGGGTAGAGAATCAGGAATGTTAGTTGAAATCATGTTCTCCTTGTAGATCAACAACACCATTGTTTTCTCCTCCTGAACCGCCCACTTTAGATCCCCAACCCTAGCTAGAAAGGGCTGCTGCACCACCCCTTTCTCCTTATTTTCTCGTGGCTAACCCACAGATCCCAGGATTGAAACCTGGCTCTGATACCAAAATGATACGATCTTCGCCGGAAGGTTTAGATTGCAGCCCAGGAACTCAAACGGTTCGACTCAGGCACGATGCAGAAGCAAACTGAAATTGAACAATGTAAGGATCCAAAACCTTTGGATTCGAATATCTTCAAGTACCGTAGTCCAGAATAAATCTCCTACGACCCAAGAAGCAAATTGATCCAACAACGAAGGATATACGCGAAGACACCACCAATGTATATGACTGTCCGATTGATTAGTCGAGATTGAAACCCTAATGGAAGATTAAAATTTTGAATAATGAGCCTTCAGAAATTAAAGGAGAAAACCTCACCATTTTATTAAAATCTGAAAATTGTTTAATAACAAGGCCTATATATAGGCAACTCAAACCCTAAACTAATAAGGTAATTAATTTCGAAAATTAAAGGGAATAAATTCGAGATTTAATTAAACAAGGCCTAAACATGTTGGCCCAAAATAACTAAATAAATTAAACTAAGCCCAATCATTACACATAATTAAATTAATAACTTTTGGGCTTTCGTTTAATTCTTCCAACACCATCGAATCCTTGGAATTATTTGCAGCCCAAATGCCTTTGACCAACAAACTCAATCCAGCCCTCAAAGTCCTTGCTCAAGCTCTAGTCATCGGCCCGCTCGGAATGTAGACTGGATCATCTCTCATAGCTGCTACTTGGGCTCCATCAAGATTTGGGCTCCATCAAGATAGATCTAATCCTAGATCCTTTATGATATATCTCTCACCACTATATAAAGCCATGTAATTTCGATTTTTGAGACATGCCATATTCTAGAGTTTAGTTTATAGAGATTTCAAGTAGCAATCGTGTTTATTATTGAAGGCAAATATTGTGGGAAGACTTCTACAGATAGTTTTTGATTATGCAATTCAGGTTTTATTTATCTTTGATGAGTTTTACTTTGAATATGAGTAACTAAACTATTTTCAGATTCTAGGGTTTCGAACTATCAAGTTTACATGTTTGATTAATTGAATTAATTTCCTTTCCCATCGTAGTTTGTAATTTTTGTGCTTATCTGTAATCTTGAGTTGCTGGCCACATCTTAGGATTAATTAGTTGAGAATTAGAGACTTAAAAGGTAATAGTTTTCAATGGAAAGAGTTTTCACAATATAAACTAATTTCTTGTCTGAAAATAGGGAAATAAATTATAGGAATAAATCTGTAGGACTTTGGAGTTAATTAATTATACTCAAGACTGAAAGGTAAGAGATAATTGGTTAATCTACTTTGTGAATTGTCTAACTAAGAAATTCGTAATACTTTTCTGATGTTTCACTCTAAGTAGGAATTAAATTGGAAATTAATCGATTTATCATTACATGTAATACTTAATAGGTAGATATCCCTGGAATCTGTGTTTCTCATATTTGAATTCACCAAGCTACTTTATTTTTTGTTTAAATTTCAAAATCGCAAGTTATTATAATTTTTGAAATCTACCAAACCCAAAATTTGATTTTCCCTAACCAGTATTTCATGAAACTACGTTTTAGTACTTAAGGTTTTTCGTTATTTCTTTCCCTTGGGATTCGATAATTTTATTTGCCGCTATTTTATTAGCTTTGCTAAGTTGCTAGTAAATAATTTAGCGATCAAATTTTGGCGCCATTGTCGGGGATTGAATAGAAATCATCTTACTATTAATTCTGTGATTGAGATACTGATTTAGGTTCTAATTTTCGCACTTTCATAAAATTTTTGTACAAATTCCGTTTTGCATCGATATACATCGTATCGATCGATGCAAGTTTCCTTTCCACATCGATCGATGTAGTACCTATATCGACTGGCGCAACTTCATTTTTCCAGATTTTTTTCAAGTTTTCTGTTTTGTTTATTTTCTTTGCAATTTTACTTCACTACCTCCTTTGTTGTACATGTAGTCTTAATTACATGATCCAGTTGGAAAAGCCAGTGGAATAAGACCCGGAAATCGAAGCCACTTGCCGAAAGAACTGAAGAAAGAATCAGGAACAAGGAAGTTCGAGTAATCAACCAATGGGTGAAATCATACAACCAGGGGATCCACCGCCCCCACCGCAACAAACTTCGGAGGAACAAGCTGAACTCCTTAGGGAAGTTCAAGCTATGAGGGCTCAACTGCAGCATCTGAACCTCGGAGGAACCATGAGAGGAACAATTATAATAACCGGCATCTTCACCATAACCCACTGTTTGAGGATGACCCTAAAGATGAAGAGGAACCACTGGAAGAGCCTGACGGGGATGAAGATGAGGACAATGATGCCATTGAAAAGCGTTATCGACCTCAGTTCAAGGAGACGAATTTTAGAATTGGAATTAACGCCAATAACTTCGAGCTAAAGACCGGATTGGTGCAGATGGTGCAGCAAAACCAGTTCGGTGGGAGAGCGACTGAGGACCCATACGCACATCTAGATAAATTCCTTATGCTCAATAACACTGTTAAGATTGACGGGGTTAGCAAGAGTGTCATCCGAATGCGACTGTTCACGTTCTCTCTACGGGATAAGGCGCATGCCTGGTTTACTACACTGGACAAGGGGAGCATCAGTACCTGGACAGAGCTACGGAATGAATTCCTAGGGAATTTCTTCCCTCCGAGCACCATCAGACAGAGAAAGAAGGAAATCATCCGATTTAATCAGAGACCTGACGAGAGCTTCTACGAGGCGTGGGAGCGCTTCAAGGAGTTACTGAGATCTTGTCCAGGCCACGGTATACCACTTGGAGAGCAGGCAGAGACATTCTACGAAGGGCTCATTGACAGGACCGTTGAGTTGGTGGATGCCACACTGGGCGACACCATCATGACAAAGAGCGGGAAGAAGGCTATGGAATTTTTCTAGAAAATGGCCAACAATAATCAACGTTGGTCCTCGATTTGTCATCGGTCGGTGAAGGCTGTAGAGAAAGTTGCTGAAGAACCTAATTTGGCAGCCAAGGTGAAAAGGCTGCGTGAAGACTTCGCTGTGTTGAAAGCGGAGCAGACTGTTGCAGCGGTAGAGCCGATTCAGGCTCCAGATGAGGGGGACTGTGTAGATGTCAACTTTGTCCAAATGGGTGGATATCAAAATAACTACTGTGGAGGATATCAGCAGAACAACCAGCCCTACAACTATAATCATGCCAGGAACCACCCCGGGTTCTCATATGCAAACCCTCAAGATGAGGAGCAGCCACCACCAGGATTTGCAGTGGTGGAGAAGAAGAAGCCAAATCTTGAGGAGATCTTGGCCAAATTTATGCAAGGTTCGACTGATAAAGTCAGAAAGCTGGAGTAAGAGATCTCTGGAGTAAGTACCAAAGTAAACCGCTTGGAGTAGCATATGCAGATCATAGAGACTCAGGTCAGTTAGATCGCCAATGCCCTCGGAGCCCAGCGCAAACCCGGGAAATTGCCTAGCAATACTCAAGTTAACCCCAAGAATCAAAGGAACGCGGTCAATTCCATAACTCTCAGAGGGGGAAAATCATAAAAGGGGCCAGAACACCCAGGAAAAGACTCACAGGAGGACGAAGACGTGGAGCAGGTCGAGGAGGCTGCAGCAGATACTTCCACGTAGATCGATGTAGGAGGTACGTCAATCGATGTAGCAACAAGAGCCACGTCGATTGATGCAAATTCATGTCGATTGACACAGGCTCCCAGCCTGCCTGCGAAAAAGCCTCCTATGTCGTTTCCGCAGCATTTTGCTAAAACGAATATGAACGAGAGATATGCACGCTTTCTGGAGAACATGAAGAAGGTGCACATCAGCATCCCGCTTATTGAGGCGCTATGAAAGATACCAGGGTATATCAAGTTTATGAAGGACATGGTCTCTCATAAAAGACCCTTCCTGAAGCATGAGGGGGTCAACTTGTTTGAGGAATACAGCGCGGTGATTCAGAAAAAGATGCCGCTGAAGAGGGAGGACCCAGGATCCTTTACGATCCCCTACGTCATTGGAGGAGAGACCTTTGGGAAGGTCCTTTGTGATTTTGGCGCATCCATCAACTTAATGCCACTGTCAATCTTCAAGCTACTTGAGATCGGGAGCATCAAGCCAACAACCATCTCACTGCAAATGGCTGATAGATCTGTATCTTATCCGAGAGGCATTGTGGAGGACGTACTTGTGAAGGTGAAGGACTTCATCATTCCAGCAAACTTCGTGGTTCTTGACATGGAATAAGACCACAACATCCCGCTGATCTTGAGGAGACCTTTCTTGAAGACTGGTGGATCGTTGATTGACATCTGAGATAGCAAACTAACATTCCGAGTCAATGACGAGTCGGTCACCTTCCCCATCTACAAATCAATGCAGAAGCATAATGAATGGAGCTACCAGGAAGAATGCCACATGGTCAATTGCTTCAATCCGGTGATTTCCTCTCCCTTCTCTTCTCTTAAAACTGATCAGGATTTTCTGGAGAACTATTTACTACACTCTCTATTTTCGACTTCAGATTTGGATAAGGCAAATGATGAGCTTGTGGATTGAGTGATGGAGCTAGATGTGTTTGAAGAGATAACCCGGGAAAAAGAGAACAAATGGGAGCAGTCACCAAGCCGACACAGCCAGAACAAGAAGGGAAAACGTGAAAGTGCACCCACATCGATCGACGCAGGAGGCACGTCGATCGATGCAGCAACAAAACCAACGTCGATCGACGTAAAATCCACGTTGATTGATGCGGGTAGGAGGGTCGACACAAAAGTTTCATCAATCAAAATAGTGAGACGTGGAAAGGGATCGCTGTAATGTCATCCACGTCGATCGATGCAGATCATGCATCGATCGACGCAAGTCTGGAACCACAACCTTCTAGCTCCGATTTACCTATTTTGGAACTCAAATCACTCCTGGCACATCTCAGGAAGTATATGTTCGCCATTGGATGGACTTTGGGAGACATCAAAGGGATCAGTCCTTCACTATGCATGCACAAAATCATTTTGGAGGAAAACGCCAAACCCAAGAGACAGGCATAGCAACGACTGAACCCAATCAGGAAGGAGGCCATGAAGAATGAGGTTCTGAAGCTCCTAGATCACGGCATGATCTACCCGATCTCCGTCAGCAAGTGGGTGAGCCCCACTCAAGTAGTAGCCAAGAAAGGGGGGATGCAAGTCGTCAAGAATGATGGTGGAGAAGAGGTCGCGACAAGACCATTCACTAGATGGCGATTCTGCATCAACTACCAAGCTCTTAACTCCCGCCTTTAATTCATGTCAGGCAAGTTGCAGTCAAAGTGGACTGGTCCGTACACGGTGGCTTGCCAATTTTCGAATTGTGTGGTTGAGCTGGCCGGTCAAGACGGAACCACCTTCAAGGTAAACGGGCAAAGGTTAAAAAAGTACTACACCCCGCTTCAAATTGGTGTCGTGGAGGTGTATTATCTTGATTGCCCGTAAATCTAAGTATTGTCGAGCTAGTGACATTAAATCAAGCACTTGTTGGGAGGTAACCCAACGATTTACTATTTTTTTATTGAGTTTTTAAACTAGACTTGTTAAGTCATTAGGAAATAAGAGTCTTAGGATTTAATTTTGAACTGCAGATTTAATCTTCTCTGTTTATTCAGGTCTGTGTCCGTAAAAAAAAACCACGTCGATCGATGCAAATTCTGAGTCGATCAATGCAAGCATTTCAGAGGCGCGTGAGATAAGTCTTTTAAACCCTGTTTCTCATTCTCTTCAACACTTACACACACACATGCACGACACACTTTATCCCCAAAACACTCGACCCTTCGAAAATTTACCCCATAATTTGCCACTAAAACATAAGGTATGGATCATAAACTCTTCCCTTTCGATTATGTTGCAATTTTTGAAGTCTTTTTCAATATTTTGTGGATTTTGAACCATTGGGCTCTTTGATTCGTATTAAGCTTTGATTCTCGATTTTTATGAAATTCTTGTTAAATTGTTTGATATAGGTTGTAGTTATAGTCAATTTATTCACATTGTGAGAGTTTGTAGTCATGGGATTGAATAAATTTGGTTCTAGCGTGTTTGGGATTGACTAATTTGCTAGTATTTCCACTTGAAAAAAAAATAGTTTGAAATTCTTTCGATTGGGGGATGAAACAAGGGGAAACTACGTATGAATTGCATGAATGTAAGGTCAATTTTAATGGGTAGTTGCAACATAAAGTGAATTGAGTTATCTTTGTGATATTGCTTGAAAATTTTTGTGGAGTGAGCATAATGTTGTTTTGACATTTTTACCTTTATTCTTGTAGACCACTATGGCTTTCAGACCCTAGCTGATGCACGGGGGAAGAGGCCCCGAGGAGGAGGAGCATGCCGAGCTCTGCCAGCACGTGACCACGAGGCTTGACAGCATCGACAGCCAGCTGCAACGACTACTTTAGGTCGAGGGGGATCAGCCCGAGAGCGTGTACATTTGCCGCCTACGACAGCGTCGGGAATGGCACCGGATACTCCCAGCTTGGGCACACGCCGATGTAGATATGTCGGACCCTCCTGAGGAGGAATGAGGTACCGTTTCTCTTTTCCTATCTAACCTTCAAACTTGTCCACTCCTTCGAGTGAAACAAGTTTGGGGGGATGAGGACAATGGAAAAGGGAAATGTTTGTATTATTTTTATTGCTTTTATTTTATTTACTGCTTTATGTTTTTGATGCATTTTAGGTTAAGAGTCGTGTTTATAATTGTTGCATAAGTGTCATTAGAATTTAGGAGCTTTGAACCTTGGACAGTCGTAACTATTTGGATTATGTTGGTTTTTGGAGAATGTGACTCGTCCCCCCTTGAATGAGAATAGTTGGTTTATGATTGATTGATTGCTGATTTAGAATGAAAATCTGTGTGATAAAGTATCCAATGATAGGAGCTACTTGCTTGATAAGTTGATCTTTGAAATTTGAATCGTGCATGATAACTGTTCGGATTAGGTAATTGTTGAGGAGTAACAAAAATTTAAACCCTGTGTGAGAATTTGAGCCTCTTTTTCGTTTGATGAGTGACAAGGCCTTTTAGCAATAACTTCCTAGAATCTGACGAGTTTCTCTCTTGAGGTTGCAATAAGTGTAGTAATAGGGTGAAAATGATTTTAGGCATGTTCTTTCATAGCCCATTTCCTATACACTAACCTTTAATTTCCACCCGTAGCCCATTTGAGCCTTGAATGAATTTTCTTTGGTTAGAATGGTTGATGAATGAGAGGATTTGATTTATTGGAGAGTGTGGTTTGTGGGATTTTGATACAAGTTTGTGCGAACTAAAAGAAAAAGTGAGTTCCATGTGTTAAAATGAGGATCCCCTTTTGTGAAATAAAAAGATGAACATGAGTGAAAGAAATTGAATTATGTTGTTGAAAGTTCACAAAGAATTATGATGAATCCTAAGGGGCCTTAGAAAAAATTGTGAGTAAAGAAAGAGAGAATATGAGAGTGCACAAATGAGGAATTATGTGGTTGCACAAGAGAGGAAGTATGTGGTTGTGGTATGTTTGGGTTTTGATTATTTGTTGATATATTTTGAGTCACTTAGCTAAATGTATCCCACCTTTTAGGTAAGCCACATTACAACCAAAATAAAGGCCTAATTGATTCCCTGAAAAGCTACACTAACAAGCAGTGGAGAGATGAAAAACTTGTCAAACCTATGGCGAGGTGAGCTATAACCTTGAGTGAGTGATTCACAAAACCGTAACTTTTTTAGCGATGAGTGCAAACACTGCACTGTGAGGTTCCTCCCCAACAATTTAACGATTTGAATTATGTTTGGATTGCGTGATTTATATGGATGAGTGATACTTGGATAATAAAGAAGCTTGTGAGGCATTGCACACTTGTATTTGCATGAGATTTGATTTCTTATCTATGATTTGATCGAAGACAATGAATAGTTTAAGTTTGGGAGAGTTGATAAGTTAGTATTTTCACCAACTTATCCATTAGTTCTTTGACTGTTTGGTTGATGTTAGGGTAGTTTTATGTGTTTTATTGTGCATGAAATGGCTTTGGTACTTGTAATGTCGTGGTTGATGAATTATGCATGTTTTTTAGTCAAAAACAGTAAAGAAATGGAAGATGTTCGGGTTCCAAACCTGCGTCGATCGACACAGACCCGTGTTGATCGATGCAGCATGCTTGAGGGGCGATTGACACAAGGGATTGATGTAGACCAGCGAAGGCTAGTCCACGTCGATCGACGCACAACCCGCGTTGATTGACGCGGCTCATTCAAATGTGTTGTTCGACAAAAGTTCTGCATCGATCGACGTGGATCCGGGAAATCCAGATTTGATCCTGTTTTGATGATTTAGATAGATCTAATCCTAGATCTTTTATGATATATCTCTCACCACTATATAAAGCCATATAATTTCGATTTTTTCAGACATGCCATATTCCAGAGTTTAGTTTTTAGAGATTTCAAGCAGCAATCGTGTTTATTATTGAAGACACATATTGTGGGAAGACTTATACACAGTTTTTGATTATGCAATTTAGGTTTTATTTATCTTTGATGAGTTTTACTTTGAATATGTGTAACTAAACTATTTTCAAATTCTAGGGTTTCGAACTATCAAGTTTACATGTTTGATTAATTGAATTAATTTCCTTTCCCATCGTAGTTTGTGATTTTTGTACTTATTTGTAATCTTGAGTTGCTGGCCACATCTTAGGATTAATTAGTTGAGAATTTGAGACTTAAAAGGTAATAGTTTTCAATGGAAAGAGTTTTCACAATATACACTAATTTCTTGTCTGAAAAGAGGGAAATAGATTATAAGAATAAATCTGTATGACTTTGGAGTTAATTAACTATTCTCAAGACTGAAAGGATAAGAGATAATTGGTTAATCTACTTTGTGAATTGTCTAACCAAGAAATTCATAATACTTTTCTGATGTTTTACTACAAGTAGGAATTAAATTGGAAATTAATCTATTTATCATTACATGTAATACTTGATAGGTAGATATCCCTGAAATCTGTGTTTCTCATATCTGAATTCACCAAGCTACTTTATTTTTCGTTTAAATTTCAAAATCGCAAGTTATTATAAATTTTGAAATCTACCAAACCCAAAATTCGATTTTTCCTAACCAGTATTTCATGAAACTGCGTTTTAGTACTTAAGGTTTTTCGTTATTTCTTTCCCCTGGGATTCGATAATTTTATTTGCCGCTATATTAGTAGCTTTGCTAAGTCGCTAGTAAATAATTTAGCGATCTCTGGGCGGCGCCTTTTCTCTCTCTCTCTTTCTCTTTCTCATCTTTCAGCCTCGCGCCTTTCTTCTTCCCTCTCTGCCATGAGCTGCTTGCTGATATCCTTTATCTGATTGACTTCTTGGACAAGTAAGATGACATTCTCTTGAGTTATGAGTTATGTGTTTGGCTCCTCCAGTAATGGCATCTCGGAGAAATCCTCACCGTCTGAATTGTGCAGTGGATCCATGTCTGTGATTGTGCCTTGTTCTTCCTTGATTTTCCTCCTTTGGGTTGTAGCCTCGGTTTCTGGATCAAAATTCTCGAGTGGTTTGCCCCGAGCCCTTGTGTTCATGTACCTGCAAACAACACAAAAAGAAAACAGAAAATCAGCAGCGGTGTCAATCGACAGAGAGGTTGTTGATCGACACGAAGGATGCTGCTGTGTCGATCGACAGGCGTACTGTCGATCGAAATAGAGCACAAAAACCAAAACTCGTGTGAATCTGAAACACGAAAATAAAACACCAAAAATCACAATCAAACCTTAAAACTAAAATTAGAAACCAGCAAAACCAATTTAAAATGAAAATAAACAATAACACAATTTAAAATAAAGCCTCAATCCATCAGAACTAAAAATAAACTAATAATTGGATAGATTTGACAGTCCCCAACAACGACGCCAATTTGATAACCGCAGAAATGGCAAGCAAATAATATTTTACACCCTAAGGTGATCGATCCCACAGAGACTGTACAACGAACTACCCAAAGTACTAGCCACAATTTCTAGAACATAGAATTTTGAGGATTTTGGAAAAGGAATTTTGTTTGGAAATTTAAAGATGACAATGCAAGAAAATAAAGGGTTTAAAAGCAATTAAAGAAAAACACAAATCCTAGGGCATATATTCTAATAATTAACATGCAATATCCATCAACTCAACAATGGGGAAACAATAGATTTTAGTGGATTAAATTCCTCGGTCTGGCAATTAAACCCTTGATTAATAAACAATGACTTTATCCTCTCGGTCTCAAGAACACCAATTTAGTTAATCTCAATAATCATCTAATTAATTCTTACACAAGTTTCTTCCTTTTGAAACAGAAAACAAATATAATTAATTCTCTCATCCTATTAACAATCTTCACCTCTCGGTCCTTCGATTAATTAACTTTAAACCTAGACTCAAATTCATCTCTCGATCCATCTTTAAATCTAGATTATTAAATTAATCTCAGAGAATTAAACCATGCTATTGGAGTTGATTTCAATTAACATGCATCAGATAAGAATACACATAGCCCTAGAACCTGTTAGGGTTCTAGCCAAAAAACATGACTAAAACAAAAGAAAACATATTTTATTACCTTGCAATTGAAATAGGAACCTTGTAAGTCTCTAAAAACTCCAATGCTCAATCAAAATAATGTAAAGTCAGAGTTCAAAAGTCTGAAATTTGTGCCTATTAAGTCCTATTAATTGAGGAGAGGAAAAGACATAATCTGGGTATTGGGCTAAAATAACAAAAATTGCCAAAACAGGCTGAGATATCCTTCTCAAACTTCTGTGTCGATCGACAGGATGCCTGTCGATCAACACTCAAGCATTGTTGTAATCCGGGCTGATCTACGCGTGTCGACCGACACGCCTGCGTGTGTCGAGCTCCTCTTCATCTGCCTTGCTCATGATCGACGTCCGACCTCTGTGTCGATTGATATGCACCACGTCGATCGACACAGAGGTCCTGCTTCAGGATTTTGGCTTTGTCTTCCAACTTCAGTCAACTTCCCGTGCATCAATCGAAGCGGCACTCCGTGTAACTTGGCTCTTTCTTCATTTCACCTCTTTTTAGCTCTGAATATCTGCAAAACTCACCACGAAGGGCATAACATCCTCTAAAATAGTCTCATGCATAGAAATAAGTAAAAACATAAACTAATTGCATTGAAGCAATGGAGAAAAATATAGATAAGTGAGTATAAATATGAACTTATCAGTCAGCAATCTCGCAACCTGTATCAATGAAGGAAACATTATATAAATTTTCACTTAACTGATTGATGCTCAATAGATTGTGTTTGAGGCTGTCGACGAGGGCCACGTTGATGATGTGCATTCCATTTTGCTCGATACACCCTTCTGATTACTCTAGTCTTTGAGTTGTCACCGAAGGAGACTGAAGGTCATTTGATCTTCTGAAGATTGGTGAATATGTCTTCATCTCTTGTCATGTGACCTGAGCATTCGCTGTCTATTATCCACTCTTTTAATCTCTTCAATGTTCTTCTTACTGGACCTTATTCCTGCAAAATAAAGAAATTACTTTTTAGGTACCCGATCAACTGCGGGTCCTGCAGGATTAGTTCTCTGGATCATCCCCTTAGGAATCCAGACTTTTGTGATTTTTATAATTTTCTCGTCATCACATTTTACTACCTTTCCCTTTCCGTTGGTGTAATGCATCGAATTAACATGGAAATGTGTAGTAGTGTGATGAGCCTTCATAGTCTTTTGAAAATGAAATGGTTTAAACTCTGGCCTCAAGTAGGTGTTCCTTCTACTTTTAGTGTATGCTAGCATCCTCGCAATCTCAGCAAATTGCTTAGCCTTGCTAGGCTGTATATGAACCTTCCTAGCAGATGAAAGAGTCTGTTGGGTTCCATATATCGACTTTGCTGACTTCCTCTCAGCAGATGTACCTTTGCTTAGTCTCTGCTGATTGGTCAGCTGGGGATTCGTAGTATGCCAGCATTTTTGCTGAGCAACTGTTGCTGATTTAGCATACTCCCATTTGTCTTGCCTAGCAGTTCGCTGAACCTTCCCTGCTGTTGGGACAAAGATAATTTTCTTTGATCGAGCAGATTCAGCATTGCTGGATTCTACTTTCTCAAAACCGATTCAAGCATGATTATTTGTGCTCCTTTGAATACTCAAAATCTCATCTAAATTTCTCGTGCTCTTAGAAAATTTACATTGACAATGATTTTGCACGGAGTTTTTGTTTTTCAAAACTTCATTCTCTTGTTTTAAACAGTCAAAAGTTTTACTAAGTGAGGAGAATTCAGTTTTGAGTTTCGAAAGTTCCTCATTTGCTAACCTAGATTTTTCAATCTCACTGATCAAAATAGAAAGTTGAGATTTCAACGAGGAATTTTCTTGTATCAAATCATCTTTTAATGCATGAAACTTTGAAAATTCTTTCAAAAGAAGTTCTACAGTTACATCTCCTGATTTTGAGAAACATGAATCAGCAATATCATGCAAGTTTTCTGATGTAGATGCAGTAGACATAACATAATAATTTACCTAGTTTCTTGTGACGGCTAGGGCTGAATCTGCTACATGCTCTTCTTCAGTATCCTCATTGACGTTGGCCATAAATACCATGAGGACATCCTCTTCATCTTCTGTGAGTAGCCTTCATCATCGTGATCTGGGATGTCGGGTATTTCTTTCCTGGTCAGCAGGGCTTTGGCAATTGGCCTTTGACGTGCATTTTTTAAAGAGCTTTCTAGGCCTCTCCCTTTCATCTGGGTCCACTCGAGGACACTCAAACTTTAGATGATCTGGTGAGTTGCACTCATAACAAGTTCTCGATGTCTTCTTTGCTATCATGCTGTCTGCTGGCTGATTTTGTTGAGGTTCTTCATTTTTGCCTTTAGCCTTCAGCGGCAGCTTTTGTAACCTTTTCATTTGCTCCTCTAGCTCGCTGACTGAGCATTTCATGTATTTAGCTTGAGATCCACTGGTTGATGCGATCTCCTTCGCTAGGCTGGATTGAGCTGGACGATCTAAGTGGAATGGCTTCTTTGTTTTCCACTTTTGTACGTCTCTTTTTATGAAGAATGTTGCATCCTCTGGATGATCTTCAATGGATACCACAGATCGTACAGCTTCACTCTTGTTGATCTGCATGATGTCCCATTCATGTGCTTGAAGCTGGGCAAATACTGCTTTCGTACTCATGGCTGACAGATCTTTATCCTTCAGGCTTATCACTTTGACAAGCCAGTCTTCCTTTGGCATTTTAGAAAAAATATCTTTGAGTTCATGTCAGGAAGTTCATACGTTCTTCCCAACTTCTTTCAATTCTTTTACAATGGAGTTGAATCTAGCTTCCATATCTTTGATTGTTTCTCTAGGTAGCATCAGGAATGACTTGTATCTTTCTACGCACTGTTATAGCTTGTTCGTCTTCATTTCATCAGTCTCTTTGCTCAGGGTGCCAAGAAAATCCCACATTTCTTTAGCATTCTTGAACTCCAGAGCTTCAGCCATCAGAGGTACTGATAGAGAATTTAAGATCAAATCCATGGTTATGTAGTCCAGTTGTGCACAAACTCGATCTTCCTGAGTCCAATCCATGTACGGCTTGTCCACCATCTTGTCTGGTCCTTGAACATCTTTGCCGATTCGAGTTTTCACCTTTTGAACCTTGATTGGTCCTTGCTCGATCACATGCTTCATCTCAGGATGTATGTTCATCAACGTGATCAACGACCTCTTTTTCTGGGTGGAGTAGGTTTCCGGAGCAAATTTTCCCAACTTTGCGTTGTTCGCCATTGTCCTTATACTGAGCTTACACAAAAACACACAAAATATGCAAGGAAAGATGGATCTGGTCCTAAGCGACTCAGAAGCAGCTAGTCTGTAAAGACCAACCTCTCTCTGATACCACTTGTTGGTCTTTGATCAGAGTATCAATATTTGCAGTGGAAGCTTTAATAATATCTTGCACTTATTCTGCTAAGTTCACGACTTAGCAAGTGTTTATCAAATGTGTTTAAGCTCGAGTATTCGTTAGGTTTATTGCAGATTATACTTCAACACTTGATGTGTTGAGTTTTAATATGAGCAATAAATAATGAAATAAAATCAGTAAATGAACACAAGGTTTATAGTGGTTCGAACAATTGTTCTACGTCCACTCTTCAGTCCTCCTGACTGAAAATTCACTATTGATTGATTACAAGGTCAGACTTGATCTCTAACATTTAGTAGCTCCTCCGTCTGGTCAGCGCGCACCTTTAAGCACCTCGGCCTTCAATCTTCATTTTGACACTCCTTAGAGTGAGGACAAACCTCCCTTCTCCTCGGACGTCGACCTTGGGAATTTATAGTTCTTCCCAGTTGCCCGTGATAATCACGCTTGCAGAGCAAGGTGACTGCTAGATTCTTTCTAGGATAGAAAAAGTCCCAAAGTTAACCTTAGAAGTAATACTTCAGATGTCTCGAGCTTTAATATGTAAGCTTGTGTGAACTTCAATCAAGTATGAGCTCGGATGTGAGTTCGCGTGGGACTGATAATATTAGGGTCTTCTCTTGTTTCTTAGTTGTAAATTTTTCACATACCTCTCAATCTCTATTTGATGACACCTATTTATAGGTGAAGATTCAAATGGCTGTTTGAATCTTATCTGTTAGACACAGAGTGTCTGCTCGCCAATCTATGTCCTTCTTTTCCTGCGAGGCAAAGTGACTCTTCAAGTCACCTCTGTCTCTGATTGGCGTTTCTCCTATTTGTAGCCGTCTTTGTTAGAACGGATCTTTCAGTTTGAATCTGGAAACCTTCCTTGTATTTGTTGATTATCCTTCAATCTGATTCGTCAGGTTTCCTTGTGATTTGAATCCTTCTGTTTCACGACTTCGTATTTTTCTGATTACTGCTATGATTCTGCTGACAGTTGATATGCTGCTGATATCTCGGCAGTCTTGCTGAGTCTCAGCTACGTGCTTGCTTCACTCCTTCAACATTGTTTACGACATGTCCATCATTCTTATGTTGTTTGCTTAGTCTTTTTACTAGCGTCTCCATCAATCTTCAAATATGCTGATTCCTTCAGCGTTCTTCAATCTTATATTCTAGTTCTATTACAACTCGAGTAAGTGTATCCTATATAGGACTTTTACAATTTGACTCGATAAGGTTGCAAGAGACTAGATTGACTAAGCTTTGATGCACCAAAACCAGAATACATATAATTGAGATCAAGGGGTTATAACATTTCTAACAATATTCCTAACACTCATTATTTGTGTTTCTTATGCATTAGCGATCACTTCCTCCTCGAACATCATATCATTACAGTATGTCTATCGTTAATTGCATAATTCACATACAAATTTCTTGCATCTATGTTTTCTTTAACATAAACTTTTTCGCATTTAATTCATAGTGTTGCAGTGATGATGAAAATTAATTATAGGAAATTACATTATAATTTTTTAATAAGGGTTGTTCAGGTTAGGCTTAAGCGGCTCAAACCGACCGATATCAACTGACGCTCATGGAACGGATCCAAAAAAATGCGACCATCTACTCGAAGCCCAGAAACAAAGTCAGGACCCAATTCGGCATACATATCGAGATCGGGTTCGGTTACCTACCGACCCTGGGTTCAGTTTCGACACCGACCCCTAGCAAATTGAGAAGGAAGAAGCCGTTGAAGAGGTGTCACATCATCCCTAACCGATCTTGAGATTTTTGGGGCTGTTCGAAAAATCAGGGTCGCCGCCGACCCTAGCTAGGGTTTGTTAGGCTCAAATCTCTGGTAACGAGCCTCTCCCATGTGTCTATAAAAGGGGGACCCTGATTCATGTTTTGGGGGGATTTCTCATCCGCTAGTCAAAACTCTGTTGCATTATAAACTTATTATTATACTTTGTTTATACTCGATTTTTTGTTTTTCGTATATATATCTTGCATTTAATTCTCACTTTTACGATATTTGCCATTCACTAACCCAATTCTAAGGGCTCCGATCTATTCAAATTTGATCCTCAACAAGGGCAGTTCCCCCAATCATTATAATTACACACATTAAAACGGATATTCCATTTACACTCCAAACTATATCATTACAAAAAATTTGCAAATTAGTGACGAAATTTTCCATCGCTAAACACATAAAATTTAGTCGCTAAGACTATGTTTATCAGCAACCGGCCCAACCATCGAACTTTTTTTATATTTTATTGATTTATCTCTCTTCCACATCATCAATTATCACTCCAACCCAACCACAATATTTTTGTAAAGTTAATCAATGACCATCCAACCACATTATATAATTCTTTTATTTAGTTTTATTTTTACAGCTACTAAACCAATAAAAATTAAGTAAAATGAGATTTCAATATATATGGATTGGATCCGGTGATAAAAATTCCCCCATGGTGAAATGATAAAGCATGTTGCTTTATTGTATTTCAGTTATTGCTTGATTGCGTTTTAGTTGTTGCTTGATTAGATATCAACCATTGATTTAATTAGATCTAATGGATGAGATTCGTTCTTATTTTTAGTATACTTATTTATTATCATATGATCACTATATATATATATATATATATATATATATATCCTTGAAAAAGAAAAGAAATAATTTTTAATCTTTCCGTCCGAAGCTCTACACGAGTTTTGCTCTAAGTCAAGTGTAAAGCCTATAAATCCTGTAAGGCCTATTAAAGGCAAGGTGAGGTAGTAAATCCTTGACAGTATCTTCGTGACTCAAGATGAACAAATTATTTCGTTCTTTTTCAATTAAGAAGCCTTCTGAAGAAGGTTTAGATAAAAATAAAGAAATTATATGTGTTGAAAATTTCGACGAAAATCTAAATAACTGGAAATTACCAGACGTATCCAAATCAATTATATACAAAAAAGGAAGCTTTGAATTCTAAAGCAATTATATTATTAAAACAATCGAGGAAACAATTTCCCTAAAAGAAGGTGAAGATTCTCGATCTCTCTTTTAAAAAAAATGATCAATTTACACAAACAAAAGTATAAATTTATACATCTAGGGATGGTCCAAATTGGAATTAAACCATTAACTAGAGAATGGTTAAATATTTCAGCCCTTGTCATGTTAAGAGATCAAAGGAATTTAAATTTGCAAGATTCTCTTCTTGGGATAATCGAATCCACACTTTGTGATGGACCGATATATTTTAGTTGTTGTCCAAATTATCCTTTGTCTCTTACTGATCCAAATCTTTTGGATGCTCTTACTCTTAATATTCAAACACAAGGGTTCAATATGAAAGAAGAATCTGAAAATATTGCTTTAGTTTATATAATTTACTACAAAGCAATGAATACTACTGTTTCTAGATTCAATACAAAACAACTTTGTTCGAAAAAGGGGGAAACCACCTTTTTCCTAACAAATGCTAATAAAAACAATATTACCATCCCCAAAACTATAAAATGGGATCAAGTTTCTCTTCCAGAAACATGGAAGTTGCCAAAAATTACTCCTCCAATTAAACACGAAAATCGTGAAATTGAGAGCATAATTCAATACATTGATGGAGATGTAGAGATAAAATTCTCATCTCAAAGAAAACTTAAATTCAAACAGGATGATGAGGCAAGGAGGTCCACCTCCTCTGTCCCATATACTGATCATGAAAAATTCAGTGTTGCCAGAATTAATATAACCCCAGAACAAGTTTCATATCCAGAATATCGAGTTGAGACTCCGATGAGTCAACCAGCCAGGAAACCTGGATCCCCAACTCCTTCTGATATGGGATACAATGTTTTTGCTTTACACTCTGAGAAAATTTCAGATAATGTCCAAAAATACTTAGATAAAAAGAAAAATGAATTTAAGAAAAAATGGTTTCTTTTTTGTCTAACTAAAAATCAACGAACTCTTTACATGAATAGGTATGAAGAATGGAGAAAATTTTATAAATCCATAGATTTCTTTGACTGGATAGAAAAACTTTACTTTCCTCAAAGAAAAAAGGAATTCCCAAATTTTAAAAATAAAGATTTTTTAAATTTTTAGAAAAAAATTATAAGATTCTTATTCACGAAACTGGTGAAGAATCTACTGAAATTCACCCACCTTTTTCTACCCTTCAAATTATAAAAGGAGGAAAGGAAAGTTTTGCTAGCCCGATTAAATCTGAATCTGGGAAAGGAGATTTTGATAATATTATTCAACAAAATAATTTTACTAACTTAGCTTTGCATTCTATTGGAAGACAAACTGAGAGAATAGAAAATTTGCTTTTGCCTAAGCCAAAAGAAGCTAAAGATAAGAGTTGTGATACTATCATGATAAAACCACCACCAAATTTGAAAAAAGAAAAATTTCTCTTAGATTCTAAAAAAGATAATGAATTCATTGAAGGCTTAATAACTAGGCTTCGAAAAATGAGTGTTAAAACTCCCTTAGAAATAGAAAAACCTTCTTCTTGCACTAAACCTCCTTCTAGTCCTAAAATTTCTTCTAGAACTATTACTATGATAAATAAAGAAGAAAATTCGGAAAATTCTGATAGTGAGGAAGAATTATTAAATGTAAATAAAATAGAAAATATTTCTATTACTAAACCATTTTATCAACATCCGACTCCTTTCGATCTTCAAATAGAAGAAGAAAAGGAAATGGTAAATTTCAATGGAGATTCTATCACTGAATGGAACCTTGATGGAAAATCCGAATATCAAATTAAAACTATGGTAAAACAAATGCTTATTTATTCCTTAGCGGCTAAGCTTAAAGAAAATAATGACAAGCAAATTGCTCAAGCCATTATTACAGGTTTTACTGGACAACTCCAAGGTTGGTGGGATTTTTATATCAGCCAAGAAGCTAAGAATAAAATTCTTAATGCCAGTATTCGTGATCCGATAACCCTAAAAGAGGAATATGATGCGGTAAATACCCTTATTTATACAATCTTGTCACATTTTGTTGGAGCTAATACACTTCAACTTGACAGATCCCACAAACAATTATTAAATCTTAGATGTAGTAAGCTATCTGATTTCAGATGGTATAAAGACGTCTTTATGTCAAAAGTTTTAACTAGGAATGACTGTCATATGAATTTCTGGAAAGAAAAATTCATTGCAGGACTTCCAACTCTATTTGCTGAAAGAATCCGAAACAGGATTAAAGCTAAAAATACCAATGGTAATATCGTTTGGGAAACTTTATCCTATGGTGATATCTCTGCAGAAATTATTGCAGAAGGTATGACACTTTGTAATGACATCAAGTTAAAAAGACAACTTGAGTTACAAAGAAATGAATATAAAAATATTATTGGAAACTTCTGCGAGCAAATAGGACTCAATGAGGAAAAACCCTCTACTCATTTTAAAAGGAAACATAAATTTAAAAAGAAAAAATATTATGCTGAGAAATTCTCTAAAAAGAAAAGAAAAGAATTTCCAAAAAAGACCAAGAAAGTTAAGTTCGTTCCTAAAGAGGAAGTTAAACCTGTTTGCTGGAAATGTGGAAAAATTGGCCACAAGGCAAACAAGTGCTATGTTAAAAGGAAAATCAATAATCTTAACATAGATGATGATATAAAAGATTCTTTGTATAATATACTCCTTAATGAAAAGGAAGAAGAAGAAATCTTCGTTAATATTTTAAAAGACCCTAAATCTTCCAAAGACAAAAATTATGAAAGTGAATCTGATTCTTGTAAATCAGATTGCGATTGTGATAATTGTCTTGTTAATTTCATGGGATTAGAAATTAATGTAATTTCTGAACATGAAAGTTTTATTCTTGATCTAATAGATCAAATTAATGATCCTTTAGAAAAAAGAAAGGCAATCGAACACTACCTTTCTTTTACTGTTAAACCACCTTCAAAGGAACAGCCTAAACTTTCATTAAAACTTAATCAAGAAAAGGAATTATATTCTTATAATAAAATTATTGATAGGCTATCTCAACATGAAAGAGAGCCTACTATTTCTAAATTACAAGCAGAAATAAATCAGGTAAAATCTGAAATAAAAATTATACAAGAGAAAATTATCTCAATTTCTAATTCTGATAAATGAAAGAATGATAGTTCTTCTTCCGAAGATGAAAATGAAGATGAAAATAATCATCTAGAAGAAGAAAACATTAATCAAATTAACATTAAAGATCTAATCTGGATCAATAAAATAGACCAAATCAGGTCTCAAAAATGGTATACGAAGATAACCCTTATAATAAATAAGGAATATACTATTACTATTGATGCCCTCCTGGATACAGGAGCTGATGTAAATTGCATCAACGAAGGAATTATACCTTCAAAATATTATAAGAAAACAACTCAGTTTATAACTGCTGCTAATAAGCAACCCCTTATAGTTAATTATAGACTTTCCGATGTTGTAGTCTGCAACTCAGGTGTCTGCATTAGCACTAATTTTATTTTGATAAAAAACATTTCAACACCAGTTATCTTAGGCAGTCCTTTTATTCAAATGCTTTTCCCCATTAATAAAATTGATGAAACTGGATTGCATTCTACTCTTAAAGGAAGAAAAATATTCTTTCCATTTTCTTCTACCCCTATTACACGATCTATTAATATTTCACAACAAGTTGTTAAAAATAAATCTAATTTTATTTGTTCTTTAAAAGAAGAAATTAATTTTCGTAAAGTTAATGAAGCCCTTAAAACAAATAAGGTACAAAACAAAATCAATAATATTCTTCAAATTATCAATACAGAAATTTGTGCTGAGTTTCCAAATGCTTTTTGGAATAGAAAACAGCATTCTGTAAGTCTGCCTTATGTTGACGATTTTGAAGAAAATAAAATAACCACTAAAGCTAGACCTATTGCTATGGGAGCTAGGCTTCTCAAATATTGTAAAGAAGAGATAGAAAGTCTTCTTAAAAAAGGTCTAATAAGGCCAAGTCAAAGTCCCTGGAGCTGTCCTGCATTTTATGTAGAAAATGCCTCAGAAATTGAAAGAGGTGCTCCAAGACTAGTAATTAATTATAAACCGCTTAATAAAGAATTAAAGTGGATAAAGCATCCTCTCCCGAATAAAAGAGATTTAATAAATAGAATCTTCAATGCCAATATTTTCTCCTCTTTTGATCTGAAATCCGGATTTTATCAAATACAGATCAAAGAAGAAGATAAATACAAAACTGCTTTCACAGTCCCCTTTGGATATTTTGAATGGAATGTTATGTCATTTGGTTTAAAAAACGCTCCTATGGAATTCCAAAATATTATGAATCAAATCTATAATCCTTATATGGATTTTATCATTGTCTATATTGATGATGTTTTGGTTTTTTCAGAAAACATTGATAAACATTTTAAACATCTTAATATTTTTATTAAAACCACTAAGTATCCAGGTCTTGCTGTTAACCCTGAAAAGGTTAAAATATTCCAAACAAGAATAAAATTCTTGGCAAATTATATTGAAAATAAAATCATAACTCCGATTGAGAGAGTTATAACATTTGGAGAAAAATTTCCAGATAAAATATCTGATATTAATCAACTACAAAGATTTCTTGGTTGTCTTAATTACATTGGAGACTTTTATCAAGATCTTGCAAGTGACTGCAAGCTTCTCTTCCAACGGTTAAAGAAAAATCCTTTACATTGGACAGATAAACATACAAAAGCTGTTAAAAGAATTAAATTGAGAGTTAAAGAACTCCCTTGTCTTTGAATGGCTAATCCAGAGGCCTTCAAAATTATCGAAACTGATGCATCCGAAATAGGATATGGAGGAATTCTTAAACAAAAGAATCCACAAAATTCTAAAGAAGAATTAATTCGTTTTACTTCAGGAGTATGGAATAATACTGCTATTGTTAAATGCATTACTAAATTTGAAAGTGATATCCTTAACAAAATTTTTTTACCAAGAGTTGATTGTAAATCAGCTAAGGATATACTCTTAAAATATGTTAAAAATATAGCATCTAAACAAATTTTTGCTAGATGGCAATCTATCTTAGCATGTTTTGAATTTGATATTGAGCATATTGCAGGGAAAAATAATTCTCTTCCTGATTTCTTAACCCGTGAATTTTTACAGGGATCCACAAGAAAAGTGGAATCAGATTGTGAAAAAACGAGCTCAGGCAAAAGGACCTGCAACAACACAAAAGAAATCAATGATGATTATGCAAAAGACTAAATAGCCAAAAGCTGAAACACGGGCTAGAACTAGTAAAACTAGTGATGACACCCATGTTGACGTTGATCCAATTAAAGAATTTGAAAATGATGAATTGGCATATGATATACAATACTATCAAGATGCCATCTTCCTTCAAAAGGGAAGTAAAGACGAAATTCGTTACCCATATCTCGTTTCGGGATACATTAACTGTTTCCCTATTGAGAATGATCTAAAAGGATTATCACCAGTGCAAATTGCACAGGGATATTTTTATAAAGAACTCCCCCCACATTTTGGAAAAAAGACTCGAGAATACTTCGAGGCAATTTTAATTGAAACAGCCTCAATTGAGGTCGATCATATTTTCAAAAGTAACAAAGAAATTGCTTACTCAAAAATAATAATTAAGAAAATCCTTACAAACTCAAATTGGGGAATCCCGCTATATCAGGGAAGGCAATTAGAAAAATTTCAGGGTTTGCCAAATTATTACAATTATCACGATTATATAAAAGCATGGGATAATATCATTCTTTATGAAAATACATCACGAAAGCATTCTTGGTGGATTAAATTCACTCTTGATGAAGTTAATCAGCCCATACCAAATTGGTTCCTTTCGTTCTTCTTTTCATGGGGGGTATCACCCATAATATTCCCCAGAAAAAATAAGATCATTTGGAAAAAATTCCTTCAAATTAATGAAATTGAGAGTCTCCCTGCAGCATTACAATTTGCTAACCACTACGGAATTCCGTGGATCATCAGATGGGAATATAATATTAAAAATCAAAAATTTGATAAACCTGAACAAAGCTTCTCTACTTTTATTCTCCAAAGGAAAATCCTTTTAAAATGGTGGCCAAAAGAGGATTTCTTCGCAGAAGGAAAACCCTTTAGCAAAAGAGGAATTCTCTCCATCAAACCTAATATTGAGATTATGAGAAATCTAAATGCAGAAACTCCATCTCGTGATACCCTGTTAAAAAGCCTTTTCCAAACAATGGATAAACAGGCTATTGCCTCACTCTGGAAGGAAGTCTTCGGCAATAACAATGAATCAGAAACATCATCCAAAGATGTTGAGATGGAAGAAGCTAATGAAGCAAGCAATCCAGGTTCTTCTGAGCATAATTTTCAAGATGCCCAAGACCCAGATGATGATGATTTCAGTCAGTTTACTCTAGCCCTCATCTCAGATGAAATCTGAAGACAATGACAACATCAACAATAAATCCGCCATGCCGTAAGCAATGATGCCACAAATAGTAATTTCACTGTTCATCTACAGTAATTCCACTGTTCTTTACTATTCATGACGAATGCAATGACGTCAGCAGGGTACTGTGCCCACCTATAAATAGAAGAGGTGAGTGATCATTCAGGGCATTTGATTTCAGAAGCCCTTTCTCTCTCTACTAGATTTCTCTCCTCACTCTCTAAGAATATTCCTCCCATCTGTAATATTCCTCTCTTCTCCGGCTTGTATCAAGGCTAAAAGCCTAATTATGTAAGTTTGTTATATTTCCTTTTCCATGTAAATTAGTGTGGATTTCCTTTTATAAATGTAATTGTGTTTTATTATGTTTTTATCATGTATTCTTCTCCATGCAATATATAGTTTGGAATCCTCCAATACAATATATTAGCACAGCACCTTTAAATTATAAACAACGAATACAGAGTAATATCTCTAATCTCAGAAACTTAATTAAGTATCTGAATAACCAGGCAAAAAGATATTCCTGAAAGTTCTAAAGAATTTTATCAAAAGGAATTAAAGAAAGCTATACTAAGCTTAAAAGCTTTTTACTCTCAAGCCTCTATTTTGGCAGCGTAATACACTAAATATTATTATTGCAATAATATTGCATTTACTTCCACTTTTGCATCTAAGTAAAACTCAACTCTGAGTTCCTGATACCTATATATATATATATATATATATATATAGGGAAGAGATCAAATGCTAAAAAGTGAAAAGATGCTAAATATTACTCCCTCCGTCCCAAAACAATTGTCTTGTTTTCCTTTTTCATCTGTCCCAAACAATTGTCATCTTTCCTCAAATGGAAAGTTAATACACACTCACTATTAAAATATTAATTTCCTCTATCTCTACTCGCATTGATATTTGTGTCATTTCCAAACCAGACAATTGTTTTGGGACGGAGGTAGTAATTTGGATGGATGAATGGTCAAGATTGAATTTTTTAGATTGACAGTTATTTATTTTGATGTGGGTGGTTATGGAATTTAATGATGCATAACATAATAATTAAATAAGTATAAAACACTAACTAATCAAGAATAATTAGCATTTTAGCACAAACAACATTTTAGTATAGGATCCACTCCCTATATACATATATATATATTAAAGAAATAAAAATTATATTCATCAAAATTAGTCTTTATTTGTAGAGAATAAAAAATTACGAATTTTGGTATATTTTTTATTTATTTTTATTTTATTATTTAAAAGATATAACAATCTTATTAATACGTTTATACAAAGTTAATTGATTAATAGAATGAAGACAACTGTCACATTTCTATTTGTCCATAACTAATAAATTAATAATAAATGATAGTGGAGTTCATCACTTTTTGTGGTTGCATGAGGTCTCTGTAGATCATTTCCTTTATAATTTAATGTATTTTATATTTTTTTTATTTAAAAATAATGATGTGGAGTTGAGTTGGCGGTTGGATTGGGGTGTGAAGGTTGCTTATAATAGTAGTCTAAACGTATTTAGCGACAGATTTTTCCGTTGCTAAGTAATTGGCGATAGAATATTTAGTTCGTTGCAAAAACTTGTGACGGATAAGTGACGAAAAAATTCGTCATTAAAATTAGTGACGGAAAATTCATTGATATTTTATCGCTAATTTTTTCCTTTCAAAAAAACATATTTGAGTTTTTTTTTTATTTCGAACCAGTTCTTGACCGGTCCAATCATCTCGAACCGGCCCGGTCCAACATTGAAATTTTGTGGTTGCGTCTTAAAAATTTCATACTTGAGACCTCCCGCGCATAAGCTGAGTTTGCTACCTCTGAACCAAATGCAATTGTCAGTTTTTATAGATTTAAAATATAAATATAAAGAAAAAATTAGCAACAAATTTGCGACGGAATCTTTTATCGCAAAATTTAGCAATGGATTATTCTATCGCTAAAAGTTAGTAATAGATTATTCTATTAGCAGTCTGTTGCTAAATCGCGACCGAATTTTTATTTTGACGTAAATCCGTCACAATTTTAAGATTTTTTTTAGTGTATATTTTATTTCAAATATAATAGAAGCTATTGGTTTTCCTTAATATACAAGTTATCTGTTTTTTTATGGCATAGTCAAACTATTATAAAATTAATTATACAAATGTAGGATTAAATATTTTTTCGACAACAAAAATTGATTAGACTCACTGAAATTCTATGTCATTAAATATTAAAAAAATCAATTTTATTTTTAATAGTTTATAATAATTTGATTATTTAATTAAAAAAATTATAATTTGTATTAAATTTGAAAAAAAGTTTGAACTTAGAAATAATGCACATTAAATAAATCCACATAGTAACTACTTTATATTTTATTTAATTTAGTTTCCTAAGGATGCGTTATATGGTTAACCACTTCCCAGATATTACCTGTTACCTTAGATTTTCGGTACTAGACAAACTAATTACATTATCTAGGCAAATTAGGTACATTATGAAGATAATGCACAAAACTGTTATAGATAATGTAATGCAATAATTTATGTTACATTAATGTAATATTGCACGCGATAATGTACTATTGCATTCGATATAATATACTGTATTACATAAAAATAATGTAGAGGTAATATGGTAACAAAGGAGAAATGGGTAATATATGATTACAACTCTAGTTTTCTATACTGGTAATTAATTATATGTATGTGAGTGCTTATTCCCTTAATTGTGAAAACAAGATTATTTAAAATATCATTTTTGAAATGTAATTACGTCGATATAGTCCTCATTTTCTCAGCAAGTTTTCAACTGCATTGATTCGAGTATAGGTAGGAACATTTCTGTTAGGAAAAAAACAAAAATAAATCTATATCTATATGTATATATAATACTAAAGCACAAACGTAAAATATCTAAAAACGTCAATTCAGATAAAATATTATCTTCAATAGTTTTATCATTTATTTTACACCCAAACTTTTCTGTCAATCTTGCAGTTCTGAAAACACTTTCAATTGCATAAGTTAAGCAGAGAGGTGGTCAATGACTTTTACTGCCCAAGCTTAAGCTCATCTCTAATATTTTTATCTCATTAAAAGAAAAGATAGACGTCTTATTCAGAGCGCATGACGGTGAGAATAGGTAGTTCAGCTGACGTGCTGATACCTAAAGGTAGAGATAAGGATGGATTCTAAAATCGATCGGGTCTCAAGGGATCATACTGAGACTTGTGCACAAATTGATGATAGTGGGTTGAGTGGCTTGTCCATTCCCAGCTATTCATCGTAACGTGGAAGTGGACCAGCTTCCTGTTACACAACGGTAAACAGATATGTTAACATGGTAAATAGCTGATCAGCGAAATAAAATGATTTAGATAACACGGATATTTTCAACAAAATCCCGTGTGTATATGCGTTAGTTGCATAACATTCATATCTAAACTGTATGTTTTCGGGCATGTTTCCACTGGGTACATTAGTACTCAGCCCCTCGTATTGTTTTCTAAAATACGCGGGTTGTTCAGCGAGAATGGAAGGGCATGGTGTAAATGGCGAAGCAAGATTTGTTTAGATTTTGAAGATCCTGAGATATGCATCCTCATATGCATATCTCCACTGCGCTGCACATACTGCTGCTCCACGCTCTGAAAATATTTCCTTCCCATGTTTTGAATGTTTAAATGACAAAGGTTTAACTCTTTTCTTTTAATATTTCTGAATGATGATGTATCTTTCAAATGATGAATGTTATTTCTAAATTTTGTATCAAAGTATAAAAGTCTTCCGCTGATTTATCGTTGAAAATATTTAAAAATCATTGACCACGACTGTAGCGCGTCCCAAAATTTGGAAGGTTAATTGGGGGTGTTACATATTCGTATACGGCAAAGTAAAGTAAGCCCCACGAACACTGGATCCTAATCCTCCACTGTCTCCATCGTTGTAGCTCTGAACATCATGCTAAGATGTGTCTTCTCCATCAAGATCACTCGCCGACTCACTCTCTCAAAAAGGGATATAGAAGCACGATGGAACATAAAAGTTTAGAGAGCAATGAAGGAAGAAATAGTGCTATACTAATGAATCATCGGCTGAAAAAGAGAAAATAACAAAGAAGAAAGAAGGCGATAGTAACAAGAAGACAAGAGGAAAGGTGAGTCTGTCAAAATCATCATAAGTAAAATAGAGAGGTCATAGGTGTATTGTAGTCTTAAAACTTGTATTTTCTTTTTCAGGAGATCTTCAAAGAGGGAGTACTATAAATAAATAAAATTTTATGAATAACTTATTACAAAAAGATTTTATAAATATATATGAATATCTCAATAGTTTCTGTGCAAATTCAGTGTCATTATTATGCTTTTGTAAGTAAATAATCTATCCTCTCCTCGCATTCTCTATTAGATTGTGAATTTCAATTATTTATTATCTATGTATTTCTATTTTTGTCATTACTTAAATGAAATGACGAAAATGTTTTTTTTTATTTTACAGCTTGCAATTTTATTCCATACCTTTTTCATATTTCTATTTTTATTTTATTATTACATTTGAACCGCAAACTCATGGTCAAATGGAAGAGTAACACAAATTAGAAATTTTTTAGAGTTTTAGAAAATAATAAGATTGAGTTGTTTATCGAAATTCCTGTTGGTAATTCGGGTACTTTGTGATAAATTCTCGGTGTGAAATATTTAATTTCATCGTAATTAAATATTACCAACATAATCTACGCGAAGAGTAGATGATCGTGGTATATTTGTTTTCTCAAATCCGAATTCCGGTGAGTGAGAAATGAGTCCACGAAGTGATACGGTTGGTGGGTTATTACACAAGTGAGATGTAATAAGTGAAGTGTCCCACAATGATAGATTAATGTAATTAATCTATATTTTGAGGTGTGTAAACATGTGTTGCAATTTGAAAACATGTGTTGCAATTTGAATGTGGGAGTTACACCACATTTCATGTGTTGCAATTGAATGTGCATATTTTGCACATGTTGAATTACACAAAGAAGTTGAATGTGGGAGTTACACCACATTTTGCACATGTTGAAATCCTCACCATGAAGAGCCTTGAATAGTTCATCGGTTACAAAACCGTAACGTCTCCAGCATTGATAGAGAGACATGCTCCCCCTAGTGGAACTCGCCTATATATAGACATGCATTGTGTTGTCTCTTGTCCCCGGTTCCCCAAACATTAGACAACTCACGTAGCCAGAGATACTGCAACTTTTCCCTCATATTGCTGCATCTTTTTTGTTGTTCTTCTGCAACTCAGTTTCGCCTCTCATTCAGTTCGCCGGAGCCTTTGCGACTTGCGGTGCTGCCTCGTAAAGGACGAAGCCGTTTTATCTTTGGGGACAAACTGCCATTAGACGAGCACTACGTCGGCGTATTTGTCTTGCGGGAAGAGGGCTTCCTCGACTCGGCTGTGCTTTTGCACTTCTTTTTACTTATTTAATATTGTTATTTCATTTTATTTAATTATTCTCGTACTAGCAGTACTTGCAGATATAGTTGTAAAAACCTGCTGTACTAGATATAATATTTTGCAGTGTTTTCAGTTATTCTCCACAGATCTTGTTACCAACAATGCAAGACAAATATTACTACTTCTCAAGATCAGGGATGGTTGATCACACTGTGAATGGTGGTGGAGGAAGCAACTCCAACAATGGTCCTAAGCTCCCTCCGAATGCCCAAGCTGAAAGCCTTGTTGATGATGAACCCTCCAACAATCGAATGATTGTTTTGATGTTTAATCTAACATTGATTATTGCTCTTTGTATTTTTGTGGAAAAATATTTAATTTTGACATGTTCCTTGTGTAGGATGATGTCAATGTTGTGGAATTGAAGAGGCAACAAGTGCTCCACTCATGTTCAAGATTGATTTTGGGGCTTATGTGTGTTCTTCCAATGTCTCTTGCAATCGTGCAATTATGGGAACTTGTGGAATGATGAGTCCATCATCTGATGAATGGAGAAGATGAATATTGGAGGAAGAGAAGTTGTAATTATTTTGTTTTTCCTCCATGTTGTCAATTTTTTTTTTTGATAGTTTGGAAGATTCATAGTGAATGAGCTGTTGTAATGTAATTGTAAACACTATGAAAGAGAGGGAAAAAAAAGTGTTGGCATGACTATGTATGTCGTGGCCATGTACCTTGAGTACAAAATGGTAGACTCTCGGTCGGTCATGAAACAAGTGCATTATGCATTGTGTTTATGTCGAAGGGATGGTCTTACCGGATGAGTTCACCATTGTGGTGATGATTGAATCCTTCGTGGTAGGATTTCAAGAGCTAACTTTTGCATTAAGCATATGTTTGACTCTTGAGGGTGTTATTGTCAAACTTCAAATTGAAGAGGACAATAAGAATGGTAATCCTAAATTCTTGATTGAATGGGATGCTAAAGCCAATCAAATGTGGGTCCTAAGCCGAGTGCTATGGATGCCAAGGCTAGTTTGATGGAACGTGTTGGTCCATCAAATAAAAGGAAAAGACCCAACTCGTTGAACAAGGGGATTGTGATTCAAGAACCTAAAGTTCAAGGGTGTTTGCTACAATTGTGGCAAAAGTGGGCATATGGAGAATCAATGCAAAAAGCCTAAGTATAAAGGCAAAGAAAAGATGGATGCCAACTATGTTGAACCCGATAGTGATTGGGATGATGACTTGTGTGCCTAGATAGAGGTTATCTCAAGTTTGAATGTAATGGCACGGCGCCTAGCCGGAAAGAATATCAATAAAGTTGAATTTATTTCTTCTTATTTGATTGAGTGCTCTTCTTTGTGGCATGTAAGATTGTGATGTGTAAATCTTAATGCAATAGAGAGTTTAGTAATTTACTAAAAGTGGCTGAATTATAAACAAACAAAATGTGAAGTTTGTGTT
The DNA here is from genome assembly GCA_026898455.1 of Plectranthus barbatus. NCBI lineage: Eukaryota > Viridiplantae > Streptophyta > Magnoliopsida > Lamiales > Lamiaceae > Plectranthus > Plectranthus barbatus. The sequence goes on from JAPKLW010000741.1 coordinate 191,074, forward strand.
GAGGCAAGAAAGCCGTTTAATTTAGTCGAGAGGAGCACTAAACCTCTAGAGTTGATACACACGAATTTGTGTGATTTCGAAATGGTGCAAACTAGATGTGGGAAAGAGTGTTTTATTACTCTTATGGTTGCACCAAATGTTGTTATCTCTACTTGTTGAAAAGTAAAGATTATGCGGTTGATGCCTTTATAAAATTATTATAAAGAAGAGGCTGAAAATCAATTGTGTAGTCGGATCAAGATGATTCGAACAAGATACCTCTTTAAAGGGAAAGAGGAGACACCTTATGAGTTGTGGAAATGATGAAAACCTTCCTACAAGTATCTAAAGGTGTGGGGTTGTTTAGCAAAGATCGTTGCAATTGGACCTAAAACAATCAATTGCATTTTTATAGGGTATGCTTTGAATAGTGCTGCCTATCAATTTTTGGTGCACAAATTGGATAATTCGAATGTGACCGAATGCACCACTATAGAGTCAAGGAATGCTATATTCTTTGAGCACATCTATCCGTGTAAAGTTAAGGAAGATGTACCGACTATGTCTAGAAAAAGGATATATGAAGAGGCTACTAGTTCTACTCCTATAGAGGAAGAACTGAGACGTAGTCAAAAGGGCTAGAGTGGCTAAAAGTTTTTGGTCCGGATTTCATCACCTACATGTTAGATGATGAGCCTCGAACCATTAAAGAAGCCTTAGCTAGACCCGATGCCTCACTATGGCAAGAAGCCATTAATAGTGAGATTGAGTCGATTATGCAAAATCATACTTGGATTTTGGTCGATCTCCCAAAAGGTTGTAAGTCCTTAGGATGCAATTGGATCCTTAGAAGAAAGTATAAAGCCGATGGTTCGGTTGATAAGTATAAAGCTCACCTTGTGATGAAAGGCTTTAAACAAAGAGAGGGAGATGACATGTTGATCATAAGTAAGAATCAACAAATGATTGTTGATACCAAACGAATGTTGGAGAAGAACTTCGACATGAAAGATATGGGTGTGGCTGATGTGATTCTTGGAATCAAAATCATAAGGCAACCTAATGGAATTGTCCTATCACAGTCTCATTATGTTGAGAAAGTGCTAAGGAAATTCAATGCCTATGATAGTTCACCAGCCAAAACACCATTATAGCTCAATGTTCACTTTGTTAAAAACAAAGGTGACCCTGTTGGTTAAGAGGAATATGCAAGGGTCATCGGTAATCTAATGTATCTGACTAACTGTACTAGACCGGATCTTGCATATACGGTGAACAAATTGAGTCGATACACGAGCAATCCCAGTAGTGATCACTGGAAGGCGAGTGAGAGTTTTGAGATACTTGAAATGTACTCTTAACTTGGGTTTGCATTATACAAGTTTTCCACCTGTACTTGAAGGGTACAATGATGCAAATTGGATCTCTGATTCAAATGACTCCCACTCCACAAGTGAATACGTGTTTACGATCGGTGGGGGGCAGTGTCGTGGAAGTCCATGAAGCAAACTTGTATAGCTCGTTCCACGATGAAATTGAAGTTTATCGCTCTAGATAAAGCAGGTGAAGAAGCGGAGTGGCTTCGACACTTTCTAGAGGATGTTCCGTGTTGGAACAAGCCTGTGCCGTCAGTGATGATTCATTGTGATAGCCAAGCGGCTATTGGTCGTGCACAGAATAATATGTACAACAATAAGTCAAGACATATATGTCGTCGACATAATACCGTTAGACACTTGATCTCAAATGGTGTGATATCTATTGATTATGTGAAATCAATTGATAACCTTGCGGATCCGCTAACCAAAGGGTTAAACCGAGATCAAATGTGTAAATTGCTAGAGAGAATGGGATTGAAATCCACATTATGAATGAGTGTAGTGGATACCCAACCTAGATGATTGGAGATCCCAAGAACTAGGTTCAATGGGACAACTAAACTACACAAAGTTTGAGTGATAACACCGACTAGATAATATCTTTTCTAGTGGCGATGCCTTGGAAAATGACTTATCTACCCTTCCCTAAAGATGGCAAGTGAGGTGTTATAAGCCTGCATGTGGTATAGGTTAAGTCCTAAGTGACTTTTAATGACTCCTGAAAACCTCGTGATGGTTGAGCTAGGCAGGAATGCTCGGAATAAGAGGTCACCTATATAAGTGGAAGTGGGGGCCGCTTCAAATGAACACTTATGAATCCATAGGGGGTGTCCATGACCTGTAACGGAACCAAACGTGAGAACGAATAGAGGTTGAAATGTTAATGTTTCAATGTTGTTGTCTCGGTACACACGATGGAGGATTAGTTCAAGGTATCCTTACCACTAAGCCGCCAGTGTGCCCGACGATATTGAAGATGAACGGTTCAAAGCCATAAGCTACCTGTTCAGGTGCATCAACATCTCTTGAAACTGAGTTGGCTATGCATCATGCATTTTGGCATTTCCACTCATGGGGGGGATTGTTGGTAATTCGGGTACTTTGTGATAAATTCCCGATGTGAAATATTTAATTTTGTCGTAATTAAATATTACCAACATAATCTACGCGAAGATTAGATGATCGTGGTATATTTGTTTTCTCAAATCCAAATTCCGGTGAGTGAGAAATGAGTCTACGAAGTGATACGGTTGGTGGGTTATTACACAAGTGAGATGTAGTAAGTGAAGTGTCCCACAATGATAAATTAATGTAATTAATCTATATTTTGAGGTGCATAAACATGTGTTGCAATTTGAAAACATGTGTTGCAATTTGAATGTGGGAGTTACACCACATTTCATGTGTTGCAATTGAATGTGCACATTTTGCACATGTTTCATTACACAAAGAAGTTGAATGTGGGAGTTACACCACATTTTGCACATGTTGAAATCCTCACCATGAAGAGCCTTGAATGGTTCATCGGTTACAAAACCATAACGTCTCCAGCATTGATATAGAGACATGCTCCCCCTAGTGGAACTCGCCTATATATAGACATGCATTGTGTTGTCTCTTGTCCCCGGTTCCCCAAACATTAGATAACTCACGTAGCCAGCGATACTGCAACTTTTCCCTCATATTGCTGCATCTTTTTTGTTGTTCTTCTGCAACTCAGTTTCGCCGGAGCCTTTGCGACTTGCGGTGCTGCCTCGTAAAGGACGAAGCCGTTTTACCTTTGGGGACAAACTGCCATTAGACGAGCACTATGTCGGCGTATTTGTCTTGCGGGAAGAGGGCTTCCTCGACTCGGCTGTGCTTTTGCACTTCTCTTTACTTATTTAATATTGTTATTTCATTTTATTTAATTATTCTCGTACTAGCAGTACCTGCAGATATAGTTGTAAAAATCAGTTGTACTAGATATAATAATTTGCAGTGTTTTCAGTTATTCTCCACAGATCTTGTTACCAACAATTCCAAATTCATGCAGATGTCTTCACAATCACGGCAACAAGAAAAAAAAATTCAGCCATGGCCCATTTGTCCTATTTTCTTCATCAGAGGATGAGAGTGAAGTGTCGACGAGAGGGTGACAGAAAACTTGAATTTTAGATGGGGTGGAGAGGAACAGTTCATGCAATAATCTCACAGTAATGGAGATGGTTTTCAATTTACACTTCACGCAGAAAATATACAGTGAAGGGGCAGAAGTAATATGTTGTCAAACGAAAAGTGCTTTTCTTGGGAGTACGAACAGTGTTGAGATAAAAAAGTTAGTAAGAGTGTTGTTGGGATTTATGAGTGGGAAATGTGTGACAATAAATGGTTGTTTGAAAGGCTTCTTCAGTCAAGTTATTATAAATATAATAATACTTCATTTGTCTTATTAAATTAGTTTAATTTTTGTCTTTTCGTTTATTCATTATATTAGTCTTATTTTTCAAAATAAAAATTAATCTAATCTATTAATAAATTATTAATTTCTCTTATGTCCTGTGTGAAAAATAACGGATATTAATCCGGCAAAATGGAGAGAGTATTTTTTTTAAATTTTTTATTATATTAACGATAAGATAAGATGTAATTGTATAATTTGAACTTCTTAGAAAAAATTGATGAAGAAACTGAAATTAAATTTTTTTTAGGAATTAGAAATGTTTTTAGTTGTACCAGATTCATAATTCTGTTCCACATATGGACAAATGTATTGAACTAATTTAAATTGAATTTCTAAGATTTTAAAATATTTAGTGATAATTATCAAAAGAAAACAATAAAATATAAGATGTGATAGTTATATTTATAGACTAATTTTAATTTCTAAAATTACAATGTATATTAAATACAATTACATAAATTAAAACCAAAGAATTATGATATAGTTCATTATAATAATAAATAGATCAATCAATTTTAATTATTAAATTTTTAGTTTGTTTAAGTGAGCTTTTGAACTATTTGATCTTAGCAAGATTATTTCATCTTATTTTTTTAATCTTCATATATAACATCAATATTACAATATAATATCACACAATGTATAATATATATAACACTTTAATACAAACTAAATCATAAAAAATGCAATCATTCATATTGGTATTTGGATGTGATATATGTTATACTTTGTTGCAATTCTTTCTTATTGGTTTATTTAGATTTATTATTTTTTCTTTTAAGCCTCGATTTATCAGATAATATTATCTTGCTATATTCTTTTAGTAATTAAACTTTATGATTTAAAGTTTTTTATAATTTGAAGTACGTTTCAATAAAAATTTATTTCAGAAACTTGAGAGACATTCCAATAAAAATGCATTACAAATTATTCCGTGCAATGCACGGGTGTAGATCTAATAGAATAATAATATCGAAACGAAATACAAAAACGACACTCTATTTGGTTACCCATTTCACCAATAAAGCACTACCAACACTGTCGGATCTATGATCTGATTTTTTCATTTTTGTAGTATCATGATCCGATTTTTTATGGTATAGTCCCCCTCGTATAGAAGCAAAAAGGGATGAAATTAAGAAAAAATATGATATAAAAATATTGAAGTTAAAAAAAAAAAAACTCAGCCCCCTTCAAAAAAAAATTCCTGAATCCACCACTGACTACTAAGCCAGGATATCTCACTAATGGAGAGATGAGATACAGGTAAGATATAGAAATATAAGCTTAACTGTTGGTGCAAGTAAAAAGGTAATAAGGGGACCTATTTATACTTTAGCCCCTAAGACCCCTTTTCTTCTCACAACCAATGTAGGACAAAGCCAAAATAAGATAAGGTTTCATTCTTCAACATTCTCCCACTTGAAGACTTTTCCGACTCATGATAGTGCCAACTCCTCGTTCTTCAAGCTTCGAGGCAAGTTGAAACCATGCACAACTTCAATTTATCTAAGGTGACAACCTTTGTCAGCATATCAATTGGATTTTTACTTCCTTTAATATTTTTCAACTGCAACACATTTGCGTTTAACAGGTGACGAATATAATGATACTTTTACTGAATGTGTTTCGTTCTTGAATGGAAAGTCGGATTCTTCGCCAAAATTATCGCATTCTAACTGTCGTTGGTGATAACTCCCTATAGGAGTTATTATTTTAGTATTTTATTGGTGTCTTTTATGTTCCTTGAGTGTTTCTAACCCTTTTTAGGTTGTTATTGTGTTGTATTTACCTTTGTTTGCATTAAGTTGTCTTGTATAGTTGTGTTTTGCTGCTTTTAGTTGTTTTGCAAGGAAAATGAGTGAGATTAATCATGTTTCAAGCCAAAGGAGTGAAATAGTAATTTGTTGACTGTTATGCTAGAGCATCGGAGTGGCATTACTGAGAGCTAAGAGACTGCACCACGGGGGACCACTTTGCTGTCACAAAAGCAAAAGTGCTTTTCTGAGCTGTTTCTAGCTTTACAAGTGTCACTCGAATTTTGGAGACAGCACACAAGGGCAAAAGAGGCAGCACGCCTTTTTTGGATAAAGTAGGGCAAAACAAAAGGGGATCTCAACCATAACTCTTCTTGAACAAGCCACATTTTAGAGAGAGGAAATTTGGGGGGGAGGGGGGAGCACTGCAAAGATGGAGGAAGGAGAAGAGCAGCAACAGCTGGACACGGTGTTGCTGGTTTTCTTGTTTCTTTGCTTTATGTTTTGAGCTAATACAATGAAGGATAGTTGGAACATGTTTAAGTTTTTTTTTTATTTTTAGTTAAATATGAACTAAGTCATTTTGCACTTGGGTTGTGGATTCTTGATTTGATCTTGAATATATGTTAGTGGCTGATTTTACTTGAATCTGAGTTTGTTTATGATTTTGGATTATTTAATTTCTTGAGCACGAAAGTGAGTGGAGATTTTTCATCTATTGAGACCGGAAGAAGATATAGCCCAAGGAAACCATAAGCGATCATGTTTATTTCATAGGCATATGGAAAGGCATGACTTAATGTTAACCCTAGTTCAGAATTGTTCTCATTCGATTATCATCACAAGCATAGGCATATGATGTATGATAGGAGAGTGTAGATCTAGTAGAGTGGAAACTTGCTAGGCACTTTGTGTGGTTTTAAGACTCAGAGTTCATGCGAGATCTATGCTCTAGCATATAGGACAGTGAAAGATTGAAAATCTATAACTCAAGTGTGTTTCTCTTCATTTGTTTGCACGTGTTAGTGGTCATTTGTGATTAGTTTATGATCAGAAGGGTTGTTAATCTTGTTCATTTCAGTTTGTTTTTCACTTTAGTTTATTGCACATTTAAATTTGAGTACCAAACCTATTTTGCAAGAAATATTGTGTGCATGGCGTGTTTAAACACTCTGTAGGGTACGATATCTGGTCTCCTAGGACTATACTACTTGTTGATTGTGTATACTTGCACATAGTTCTGTAGATACCCGACAGCACAAATAGTTTTTGGCGCCGTTGTCAGGGAGTGTTAATTTTTTAGTCTGAATGCTATTATATTGCTTGATTACTGCTTTCATTTTATTTTTACTATTTTTACTTGTTTGATTAACAAGGTGTTGTAGCATTTTAATCTTTAGGTGTGAAAAAAAAAAAAGATGGCTATGGCTAATGATAAAGATAAGTGCATTCGTTATTATGCAAACCCGTTGTTCCAAGAGCTGAAACCAAGCATTGTGAGGCCTGAAATTGAAGCTAACCATTTTGAGTTGAAGCAGGTAATGTTCCAAATGCTGGAGTTCGTAGGCCGATTTCGTGGTCAACCCACCGATGATCCCCATCTTTATTTGCGGTCTTTCTTGGAGGTTAGTGACTCTTTCAAATTGCAATGTGTGAGTCCAGAGGCACTAAGGCTGAGGCTATTTCCTTTCTCATTAAGGGACAGCCCCCGATCATGGTTGAGCTCATTTCCACCTGATTCTATCTCCACTTGGAATGAGTTGACCGAGAAATTCATGATGAAGTATTTTCTTGCTGCAAAGATTGCCAAGTTTTGAAATAAGATTATGCCTTTTGGCAAAGACGATGAATATGTGAGTGAAGCTTGAGAAAGGTTTAAGGAGTTGCTAAGAAGGTGCCCTTACCATGGGATTCCTAATTACATTCAAATTGAGACATTTTACTTTGGGCTAAATTTAAACTTAAAGATGATGTTGGATGCATCAGCAAGTGGAGCCTTATTGTCCAAATCATATGAAGAAGCATGTGAACTACTGGACTTGATATAATCCAACAACTATCAATGGAAAGATCCAAGAGCCGCTCCAGCTTTAACTCAAAAAGTGGCAGGAATTTTAACTCAAAAATTCTCAGAAATTGAGAATTTTGAGCATAATGATAGCGTGTTTTTCAACACGCTATTCTGCAAGTGTACAGATCACTGCAGGGGGCAAGTAATAATTTATCGAACACAAAGATTGCAGGCTCGAAATACACTCAAGCCCCAAAACACAGTTATCTTGTTACTATCTAGACGATCCGAATAAAGATTTTTGTTTATTTAAAACTAGGCAAGAATTATTGAAATTGACAATTGAATTATTAAGGTGTAGAAAATAAGAGAAATTAGGATTCCAGGGTAATCCACTTTGAAGAACTATCAAACAATCATTTATACAATCCAATTCCAATTTAATTTCCAAAGATGTGAGTTAATATCATATTTGTTATCAGGTGACCCTCTCGGACTCTCAACCATAACATGGAAATAAACGACCTAGGGACTCCTCTCGGATGCGCAAAATGACTTTTACTCTTGATAAATCCTTATATTTCAAAAATCCTTTAACAGTTCAAATTCCTCTCGGATAATTGCCCTATCAAATTTAATTCCGCTGCATCTTAATCAATAACCTAGACCTCTCGGTTCAAAAATTACCAATTCAAATTACAATCAATGACCAATATCTTGTAATTAAAGAAAACTCCAACAGTAATTAAAACATCAATGGAAAAGGAAAATCAAATCATATAAACAATTGAATGAATGTCAACAAGTTTCAAAACCCCATAATCCACAAGGGGATTTAGCCAATCATGCTAAATTCCATAATTACAGATAAAAGAAGAAACCAGAATAGAGAAAACATGAAACCAAAAACCAGTATTCTTCAATCTCAAGTCTTCAATCTTCGAACTCTGCTCCGTTCTCCTTTCTCTCAATAATCGATTCAGAAATAAAAGTGAAGGAACGTTTCTGAGTCTTGGAATTCTCTATTTATACTTATCTTGTTCATACCTAAAAAGATATGGGATTTGTATCAATTTTCGCCCAAAAAGTCACGATCGGCGACCCAAAAAGCATCGGTGGCGACCGACAAGCGTGTGCTCGGGTCGCCATCCGTGTAACGTAGAAAAACCCAAAATTTTTCACGATCGGTGGCCTAAAAGCATGAACGGCGGTCGCCGTTCATGCAGTTAGGTCGCCATCCATGCGCCGAAACATAATTCCAGAAATTGCATGATCGGCGACCTAAAAGCATGGACGGCGATCACCGTTCATGTAATTAGGTCGCCATTCATGCGCCGAAGTGAAATGTGAGAATTTACGTGATTGGCGGTCCAAATGCATGATCGGCGACCGCCGATCATGTAATTTGGGTCGCCATTCACATCGCGACTGGATTTTTGAAGCTTTTTCGTCGATCTCTTCTCACTTTTTCACCTTCCTAGTGCAACGACACATCAACTAACTTCATGGTGCTCGATCATATCTTGAAAACAACTCGATTGAGCATGAAATCTGCATAAACAACCAGAAACAACCCAAAAGTAATAATTCTTCAAAGAATACAAATAATGCATGAGAACACCACGTAATGATCTAATCTAAGGTCAAAAGTGAGCAGATTCATATCAGTAAAATGCACAAAACGAGTGTTTATCAACCCCCCAAACTTAAACTATTGTTCATCCTCGAACGATGAGGAAAACAATTAAAAGAAAGAGATAAACACGAGGGGTGCATTAATTGATCATTATTTGTTTCAGACACAAAAGGGTTTGTGATTCCCGCACCAACACTGCAACAATCATTAACTCAATGCAAACCAAACAGTTTCAATCTTGACCTCTAAAAGTCTGCTTCTCACAGGATAGTGTATCACTCAAATTTCGCTCACATTGCAAGAAAGGCTAGTGTATACTCTCAAATTATCAACTGTACAACTTCCCTACCATAAGCTTGCTCATTGTCTAAACTCTCTACTGACTTTGGGAATGCTAGAACAAAGATCAAAAGGTCTTTATTTTGGTTCTAATGTAGGCACATTGGTGAAAGGTATGGAAAATTTGGCTAAGTGACTGAATAATAACAACCTTATAACTCCATTCACCCAAGTATTCCTCATCACATACCGTACTTGTTAACTGACAACTCAAATAATAATGACTCTAATTAAAATTGAAGCAAGACGCATCCCATAATTCCAACTCAATAGGATTCAGACTCGACAACGAAATCACACACAACTCTTGTGCATTATTAATTCAACAGACACAGTATGCACACTCTGTTCACAATTTTTTATTTTTTTTATATATGCCCACTACAAAATTTCTTGGACATATACTATACTGACTCATTCGAGAACGTTTGTGCACTCATTATGCACTTTATTTGACCGCAAATTGATAAACTCTTTTGTACTCATATTCCCACCAATTACTACTATACTTATCCATTCCAAAAAAATGTTTGGACTAGTTACTGAAATAGAAAGACAATATTTTTAACCACCTAACATTACTAGGTACCCTTACATATCCATCCACACCTCCTATCATCCGGGTTAAGAAAGAAAGGCATTCAGGCTCAACTGGGCTAACAAAGGAGTATGTATCGGGTTAGTGTTTGGATTTAATATGGCTAATGAAATGATGGCCTAAGTGATGGGTTTTGTATACTGAAAGCATTTATTACAATGAGTATACAACGGTTTATTTCTCCTATCTGTTAACAATCGTACATGTATGAACAATGGTATCCTCTTGTCTCACCGATAGGGACGATCATACGGCGTGTTGTAGATCGCAGAAGACAGTATGATCACTTGACCTAGTGAGACATAAACATGATCACAACCGAGACAGCGAATGAGGATACGTATGTCTGGATGGCTGCGGCATTGTCAGAATAAGTAGTCTGTCTTGGTTACTTGACATGCTGGTACGCAGAGGTGGCATATTGATGGACCGCAGTGAGATATATTTGTCTGTCTGACATCAGCGAATAAAAGATCTCGTTATATTGATTGAGTCCAAACCCTAACGAAGGTTCAGGGATTTGCACGGGTTGACTGTTGTTTTGACTTGCCATGGTGGAGAGCCTGAGTAACGTGCTCGTATATCCGCATCTTGGGTAACAGCAGTTCGTGTAGTACCGCCTGAGATTGAACTTAGGTAACCATATCCGAGTAATAGGATGGGGATATTCCCTGAGGAGCTCAATAACATTCATCGTGCCAAAGTCCTGCAGGCTGATTAAGTTCAGGCACGAGTGATAAGGATTGAGTAGTACTACTCAGGAATTATAAGATATTAATTAATTGTAGTTAGAGCTTGTCAGAGGCTCCGATTAATTAATGGATGTCCGGTAACCTTAAATATGGGGATTCTCAATTAATGCAACCCGTTCTCATAACGTGGTAATAAAGGGGTAGGTAAGTATTAATTATGTGGTGAAAAAGAATTAATATTAATTAATTAATTGTGTCCTGGGTTGTGGACATGAGAATTAATTAATTTATAGGCCCACTTTATTATTTGAATTAGGTCCCAGGTCTGGCCCAAAAAGTGTGCTGAATTAAGCCCAGGAGCCCATCAGGGTTTGCAACCCTAGGTCTATATATAGACAGCTCTCTCTCATAAGTTGTAACACAGTTGAAAAATCCTAAACCCAAGAGAGAGAGGGGGTGCCATTTTTGAGAAGAGAAAAGGAGGAGATTTTTTCGAATTCTGGTCCTGCTCAAGCCACAGATCTACGGAGTCCTCACCAGTAGTAGATCTGACCAGCACCGGGATACAGATCTAATCTGGAGAACAACAGATTTCTTCTTTCCTTTTCTTTATTTTTGATTTTCTCTAGAAATTAGTTTTCTAATTTCTGTTTCCGCAGAGAAATCGGATTGCGTGGTTGAATTGGATTTTAGAATTCAAACGCAAAAGATCGGTACAGACACTACGGAATTACGGTAATCTCTCAATCCACAATTATGCATTAAATTCATAGGAGCATGCTAGGGTTTTTGTGAATTTAATTATGGGCAATATCCATAGATCGATCCGGTTCAGTTTTGGTTTTGGTGATTCGGTTCATGTAAAAACCCTACAATTGGTATCAGAGCCAGGTTTCTGATTTATGGCGCTGTTGTTCATAATTGAAATCTATTATGCATGTATGAATTTATTATTGTGGATGTTTGGTTTTTGTTCCTCGTGGCAACCCGTTGATTCAGCTCGCGGTGGTTTATCCGTGTAGGGCTGAATTATTTTGTAAAATCATGAGAAAATCCATGATTAGCATAGATTTGAAAATTGTAATACAATAGTTTCTATAATTCTATTTTTCAAATTATGTAAATGGATGGGTCAAGGACGAAGAACGAAGAACGAAGACGGAGCCGATGGAGGGCCGGGCACGTCGGACGATGGTGGCGGCGCGGCCGAGGGCGTGCGGCGCGCGAATGGCGCGCGAGGGCAGCACCCACAGCGCACGCGCGAGAGGCACGGTGAGGCAGGCGCATGGCCTGCGTACGCGCGGCAGCCGGCAGGCGCGCACGGTGCGCGGCGCTGGGCGCGGCCCTGGCCGGCGGTTGACCCGTGGCGACGGCGGTCGGCGGCGGCTTCGGTCGTCGTCGGTTGCTGCTGTCCTGTCGCGGTGGCTTGTGTTTTTGGTGGTTTGTGCAATCCTGTGTAAACCCTAGGTTTGCATTAAGGTTAGGGCAAATCATCAGATCACAAAGGCCTAAAAATCCAAAAGATTTGGTGTATCAAGATTTGGAAGCCCTTGAAGATTTGAGAAGATTTGAATTTATCCATTAAATTCAAAATTCAAATTGTAATAGATAGATTTTATTTTCTATTTATTTTGGGGCCACGAGGAATTTTTGTTTGCCTTAATTGTCCTCGTATGATATGTGATTTATTTATGTGCGCAATTAAGCATGTGTAGATAATAGGAAAAGCATGTTTTACGGCTTTTATTATTTACAGCTTTCCAAGCATGCTTATGTGATTAATTTCTTTTGTTGGATTATATTTTGGGAATTTTTGGGCTTGTTTAATTACATGCAAAAATTAGGAAAATATAATGACAAAAGGAAATTATGTGTGCGCATAAAGAAACCTTTTAAAAGAAAAATACTAAGCAAATTTTTCTATTAAAATCAATAGACCTCCACAAAGCGGTCCTAAGCTGTAAGTGCATCTCTCGTTCTAGTAAACGTCTACGAGTGTAGCTTGCTAGTTCCCGGAGGTGCATGGGTACGATTGTTGGGATTTCTAGACAAACAATTTAAATCATGTGAATAGTGGGAGGGCTTTGCGTAAACGTCTACGAGTGTAGCTTGCGTAGACCTCTTTCACAAGTATTCTAGGATTGATTTAAATTAAAGATAGCAAAAGCTTTGAGGGCTGTGCGGTATGGTTACGTGCCATGCTAAACTGTCTCTTTTGGCTGGAGTTAAATTTGTGGTTAATTGCTTAGAAGCATCTTAGAATATAATGCAAGAATTGCATCCCTGTTCTTGAGAGATGGCTTGGTCTAAGGTTTACACTAATTATTAATTTCTAGTGTCAAAAGCATCCTGACATGGTAGTGAAATTAAATGGATTGGGGCTTAAAACCCGCAGTTCTGGTTGAGGGTGACATCGTTAACGTCTACGAGTGTAGCTTGCGGTGGGTACTCTTGGGCAATTAGTGGAAAACATTTGTATTTGATTTATTAAAAGGTTTTCAATGCATTTGTTTTCGAAGTTCAACATGTATGTTCTTATTTAAGATTCTTTATTGTTTCAGATATGTCTAAGTCTACTGTCGATCATATACTTGCTCTCAATCCTCTAACTGGTCTGAAGTTCCATGAGTGGAGATATTGCATTGAGTATATTCTCCTGACTAAACAACACATGTTTGTTCTCACTATGATGCCACTTGCCCCACGTTACCATAAAGTATCCAGACGTGAGAAGGAGTTCTATGATAGTTGGGTGGCATCTGAGGATTTTACTTACAAGTTAATCTCAGATAACCTTTCTAGAGAACTTAAGCTCAAGTACATGGGCTATTGTAGCTCTGTTATTATCTGGATGGACTTAGTGGCTACGTATGGTGAAGTGGAGTGAACTGTCAACTGTGATCTCATTAGAGACCTTGTCTGTAAGAGAATGGTTGATGGCAGTTCGGTGACACTGCATGTGATGATCATGGATAACACCATGAAACGATTCACATGTGGAGGTGGATATATCATTGATCGGGCTAAGATCGATATAATCCTGAACTCCTTACCAATTTCATTCTATGACTTTAAGAAGGATGTAGCTAAGAGAAGTGAGTACTCTTTCAAGGAGTTGCTTACTGATCTCATAGCAGGACAGTCCTTCGTACCTTCATGGGAGTCTGAGTTATCAGATCTTGAGCACAGCTTGGGCACATTGAAAGATGTGGTTCATACTGTGTGCAAGAACATGATTGATCGTAGATCACGTGAAAGGAGGTCAAATGAAATGAAGAGGGTTGGTGTCACCTCAAGTGAGAAGGCATGCGGAAGCAAGGGACAAGGTACGTCATTTGCATTTGTAACGGAAACATGTTTAGCATCGGTTTCTACTCATTCGTGGGTAGTGGATACTGGAGCTACTGGTCATATTTGTTACATTTTGAAGGGGTTCACACCGAGGAGGGTGTTGAAGAATGACGAGGTTACCATCTCGATGGGGAACGCAGCACAATTGAGTGCAGCTGCCATTGGAGATTTCACCTTGTACTTTGATGATTCCGTTTTAACATTGAGAGATGTTTTGTATGTGCCGGATTTCCGGCGGAATCTTATTTCAGTTTCTAAACTTTTTGTTGATGGATATTCAGTTATTTTTGATAGTGGTGTTTCTATCATTGGTAATAACGGTGTTATCTATCGTGGAATGCTGAATAATTCTCTCTATGTTGTTAATTGTAATCATAAGTCTTCCGCAAGTATTGCATGTAATTCATCCGTAATTGATAATCCTAGGAAGAGAAAACTTACTTCTTCTGATGAGGATCTTACATATCTCTGGCACTTGAGACTGGGTCACATCAGCTTGAAGCGGATTCAGAGACTTGCAGATGACGGTACATTGGACTTAGTCCGGGTTGTACCTTATCAAGTCTGCGAATCCTGCATCGAGGGCAAGATGTCTACTAGGCCTTTCAAGGCTAGTCAGTCTCGAGCAGAGGAAGTGTTGGAATTGATCCATTCTGACTTATGTGGACCGATGTCCACGCAGGCATGTGGAGGGTACGAGTACTTCGTCACTTTCATTGACGATTACTCAAGGTACGGATACGTTTACCTGCTTCGCTACAAGTCTAAATACTTTGAGAAATTCAAAGAGTTCAAGGCTGAGGTAGAAAAGAAGGTCGGGAAAACTATCAAGTCGCTGCGATCTGACCGCGGTGGCGAATACCTCGGTAACGAGTTCCTGCAATATTTGTCAGAAAATGGGATTACATCCCAGTGGACTGCACCGGGTACTCCCCAGCAAAACGGTGTAGCTGAAAGAAGAAATAGGACTCTTCTAGAGATGGTAAGATTAATGATGAGTTATGCAAACTTACCAATTTCGTTTTGGGGCTACGCATTGGAGACAGCAGCATACGTACTTAATGTGGTGCCTTCTAAATCAGTTCCTAAGACGCCTTCTGAGCTCTTCCTTGGTCGCAAACCTAGTTTGTGCAAGTTTAGAGTATGGGGCTGTCCGGCACACGTACTGTCGAAGGAACCTGATAAGTTAGAAAGCAGGTCAAAAGTAATGTTGTTCATAGGGTATCCCAGACAAACGAAAGGTGGTTACTTTTACTGTCCTGAGAGTCAAAGGGTCCTTGTTAGCACCAACGCTAGATTCTTGGAGGACGAGTATGTGAGTAATCACAAGTCAAGGAGTGATATCGTTCTTCAAGAAATTGAGAACGAGAATGCAATTCCAAGGGAAGGGGAACGTGTAGATGTGGGTGCACCTGTGAGAGGTACAGCACCACAGACACGTTCTTTAGTGCAAGGTGCAGGATCACAAGTCACTGCACCTACTACTGACACGGCACCGATGCCTCGTCGCAGTGGGAGAGTTATTTTCCAGCCGGAAAGGTACATGTTCGTGGGTGAGTCTTCGGACTTGAGCCCGGAAGACGGACATGAGGACTCTGACCCACTGACTTACGAAGTGGCAGTGCAGGACAAGGATGTTGCCAAATGGCGTGTCACCATGGATTCTGAAATTGAATCCATAACTGCTATGGATGTATACCAGAAAACTGATTTGTCGGATGGCTTTAGGGCCATAGGGTGCAAATGGGTATACAAGAGAAAGAAAGGGGCGGATGGAAAGATTACGGCTTTCAAGGCCAGGCTGGTGGCAAAGGGTTATAGTCAGAAAGAGGGCATTGACTATGACGAAACCTTTTCACCCGTAGCCATGCTCAAATCTATCTGGATACTCCTTGCCATAGCTGCGCATATGGACCTCGAGATCTGGCAGATGGATGTCAAAATCGCTTTTCTAAACGGTTACCTTAAAGAAGGTAGAGACATCTATATGCAGCAACCCGAGGGTTACATAAGCATGGGCGAAGAACATCTTGTCTGGAAGCTTAGGAAGTCCTTGTATGGACTTAAGCAAGCTTCAAGGTCGTGGAACTTACGTTTCAACGATGTGATTAAATCCTATGGATTTGCACAGTTGGAAAACGAAAGTTGTGTTTACCGACTTTGTGTCAGTGGGAGCGTGGTCTTCCTTGCACTATACGTTGATGACATACTCCTATTTGGAAACAACGAGGGAGTGATGTCCGAAATCAAGGTTTGGTTATCCAAACAGTTCCAAATGAAGGATCTGGGAGAAGCTGGCTACATTCTTGGGATTAAGGTCTTACGAGATCGTAAAAGAAGAATGTTGAGCTTATCTCAGGCATCCTATGTGGATACTGTGATAGCCCGGTTCAGCATGCAACTCGCCAAGAAAGGCTTGCTATCTTTCCGACATGGCGTTCGTCTTTCTAGTGGGCAGTGTCCTCAGACACAGTGGGAGAAAGACGAAATGAGTCTTGTACCATATGCTTTGGCTGTGGGTAGTCTCATGTATGCGATGCTGTGTACCAGTCCAGATATCTGTTATGCCGTTGGCATGGTAGCAAGATATCAGTCTAACCCAGGACAAGCGCACTGGACTGCTGTAAAGCATATCCTCAAGTATTTGAAAAGGACTAGGAATTTCTGCCTAGTTTATCAAAGTGAGGATCTGTGCCCTGTGGGTTATACAGACTCGGATTTCCAAGGGGACCAGGATGAGAAGAAATCGACCTCAGGATATGTGTGTTTACCCTGGGAGGTGGAGCTGTATATTAGAGGAGCTCAAAGCAGAAATGCATTGCTGACTCCACCATGGAGGCGGAATATGTCGCCGCCTCCGACACCTCGAAAGAGGGGGTGTGGCTCCGGAACTACCTTTTAGAGTTGGGCGTGATCCCGAGTTTGCCAAGGAGCATCACAATTTATTGTGATAACTCTGGTGCGGTGGCAAACTCAAAGGAACCGCGGTCTCACAGGGCAAGCAAACACACAGAGAGAAAGTACCATATCATACGAGAAATCGTATCGAGGGGCGATGTGCTGATTAAGAAGATTGACACTGCTCACAATCTTGCTAATCCGTTTACATAGAGCTTGCCACAGAAAGTTTACGAAAGACATATTCGTGAGCTGGGTCTGAGGTGGATGCCGACCACTGATAGTGGTTAAAGACAGCAGACTAGATAGACGGACTGATACTCTGTAATAGCTTAGTTATGCTTTGAGTATAAGTGGGAGATTGATGGGTTTTGTATACTGAAAGCATTTATTACAATGAGTATACAACGGTTTATTTCTCCTATCTGTTAACAATCGTACATGTATGAACAATGGTATCCTCTTGTCTCACCGATAGGGATGATCATACGGCGTGTTGTAGATCGCATAAGACAGTATGATCACTTGACCTAGTGAGACATAAACATGATCACAGCCGAGACAGCGAATGAGGATACGTATGTCCGGATGGCTGCGGCATTGTCGGAATAAGTAGTCTGTCTTGGTTACTTGACATGCTGGTACGCAGAGGTGGCGTATTGATGGACCGCAGTGAGATATATTCGTCTGTCTGACATCGGCGAATAAAAGATCTCGTTATATTGATTGAGTCCAAACCCTAACGAAGGTTCAGGGGTTTGCACGGATTGACTGTTGCTTTGACTTGCCATGGTGGAGAGCCTGAGTAACGTGCTCGTATATCCGCATCTTGGGTAACAGCAGTTTGTGTAGTAACGCCTGAGACTGAACTTAGGTAACCATATCCGAGTAATAGGATGGGGACATTCCCTGAGGAGCTCAATAACATTCATCGTGCCAAAATCCTGCAGGCTGATTAAGTTCAGGCACGAGTGATATGGATTGAGTGGTACTACTCAGGAATTATAAGATATTAATTAATTGTAGTTAGAGCTTGTCAGAGGCTCCGATTAATTAATGGATGTCCAGTAACCTTAAATATGGGGATTCTCAATTAATGCAACCCGTTCTCATAACGTGGTAATAAAGGGGTAGGTCAGTATTAATTCTGTGGTGAAAAAGAATTAATATTAATTAATTAATTGTGTCCTGGGTTGTGGACATGGGAATTAATTAATTTATAGGCCCACTTTATTATTTGCATTAGGTCCCAGGTCTGGCCCAAAAAGTGTGCTGAATTAAGCCCAGGAGCCCATCAGGGTTTGCAACCCTAGGTCTATATATAGACAGCTCTCTCTCATAAGTTGTAACACAGTTGAAAAATCCTAAACCCAAGAGAGAGAGGGGGTGCCGTTTTTGAGAAGAGAAAAGGAGGAGAATTTTTCGAATTCTGGTCCTGCTCAAGCCACAGATCTACGGAGTCCTCACCAGTAGTAGATCTGACCAGCATCGGGATATAGATCTAATCTGGAGAACAACAGATTTCTTCTTTCCTTTTCTTTATTTTCGATTTTCTCTAGAAATTAGTTTTCTAATTTCAGTTTCCGCAGAGAAATCGGATTGCGTGGTTGAATTGGATTTTGGAATTCAAATGCAAAAGATCGGTACAGACACTACGGAATTACGGTAATCTCTCAATCCACAATTATGCATTAAATTCATAGGAGCATGCTATGGTTTTTGTGAATTTAATTATGGGCAATATCCATAGATCAATCCGGTTCAGTTTTGGTTTTGGTGATTCGGTTCACGTAAAAACCCTACACTAAGATCATATCCAAGTCTTTGACATTCCTACTGCAGTTTTGAGACAGAAACCAGAGCAAGTTCTAGAGGTCAAATGCACAGTGACATTCCTTCAATTAAACAAATCACAAGCTCAAACTCTCACAGGCTATAAGCATGTCCTAGAGGCCAAAATCAATTCTGTAAAAGTCTACACCTCATCACTTCATGTGCAACAAATCAGTACAGGTTTCATGAGAAAGAACACATTGTCATCACGAACTTCATCAATAATGCAGATATACACGACTCAAACCATTTTAATCTCATTACAGTATCAATAGGTAACAGAGCTCCCAATAATAAACCCAGTACGACAAAAGCATTAAAAATAGTAAAAGCAATTTTAAAAGACAGAAAGCAAATTAAATGTTTACAAATTAAAAGACAGTTTCAGCTGGTTTCAAACAGTAAAAGATAAAGAAAAGATAAAGGATAAAAGCACACATCACCCGATCACACCCCCTCCCCCAAACTTATTCGATACAGAGGAAAGAATAAGTTTGTGGGAAAAGGATCACGGTGATGTGTGGTAAACCTCGAGAAACCATCACTGTGGTGGTGGCCAATAATGAGGGAATCGTGCCATGAACCGGCGCATCTCCTCCTGTGCCTCATGCTGGCGATCCCACTCCTCCTGCTGATGCGCCCACTGGCGGCGCTGCTCCTCCTCGAAAGAGCGATGCTCTGAGGCATTATTCGACTGGGCTGAGGAAAGGGCCTGGAGCTGCGTGTTCCAATCCGCCCATTGCCTCTCAAGTGAATTGAGACGCTCCTCAAATGCCACGCGGTGAGTGCGGTGCTCATAGAATGTAGTAAACCCACCCGCGGGTCGACTGGAAGAACCGGCCTGAGTGTGAACCTGTGGTGGCTGCTCCAGGAGAAGTGCATGGCCAGAGCTCTGTCCTCTCTCGCCCCATGTCCTCGCTGGCCCCCTATAGTTGATCCTCTCCGTTTGGTCTGCGGGGGCCGTGCTCAGCCTCTGCAGCCTGAATGGCCTGAATATGGGCCAATGTGTCCAGATGCCAGTTATTGTGGTAGCTATGAATCCCTACATTAGTCAGCTCGGGATTCGGCAGAGGGAAATGCATCTTGTTCCGCTGTCGGAAGTAGAAGGGAGGGTGGCTCGTGGTGATGAGTCGAAGATCGGCCAGCCGGTCCAAATTTATGAGTACCTGAGGCTCGGCAGGTATCCAGACAGTGGTAATCCTCAGAGAGTGGATGATATGGGTCTAGAGACCACCTATGCAAATGACCCCCCGTTCGGCAGATGCGACGCGTCGGGACTGCTGCAGAAAAGTCATAGCAAAATTCATCTTTTGCTGGTGCAGCATGGCGTACATAATCAGGAGCTCGGATTCCCTAACTCAGCCATTGTCCTTCCGAGCAAAGAGTGTGTGCGCTAAGATGCGCTGAATAACCCTTAGTACCGGGTTGCGGATCTGAGTGGCCTTGGATGTCCCCGACTCCCAAACGCTGTCCTCCGGAAGGGTAAGCTGAGGCCAAAAGACTGAAGTGTTGAATCCCCGAGTCCATAAATAATCACCCAGATTCGGAACCCCAAATGTACGGTTGATGTCTTTGGTTGTGAGATTCCTGTCCTCGTTCATTGCCCTAAATTTGGCTCCATTTGGCGTAGTCCTATCAGTTGGTTGGACTTTGAGCGAGCAGAGCACCTCATAAATAATTCTTTGGTGAGTAAGGGCCGAAACAGCGAGAATAGGCCCCCATCCTATGTTGTTGAACAACGCCAAAACACCTTCATACAATCCCAGCTGTTGAAGGGCGTCAGTGTTGAAATACCGTGTGGCCTCAATTCCTCTTTGTACCAGTCTTCTAAAATTTCCCTCGTATTCTTTCTCGTAAAGATCAATCCCCAAAGATTCCAGGGTAGGTGGGGGAGGCTCAATTTGTTGGCGTCTCGGAGGCATAACTTTTTATCGTGGGTATGGGGCAAAATATTGACAAAGTTGATAAACCCTAGAAATTGGGGTTTTCACGTGTTTTGAGCGAAATTGGAGGGACTAATCCGAAGAAAAGCTTCAAAGTATGCTGGGTAAGCAATGTGTGGAAGGATTCGTGTAGATTTCGTGTATTGTAGCGGGAATTCGAGTAGGAAGGTGTTGAGGTTTGTAGGTTTTTAAGAATGAATTTGAAGAGAGAAAAAGAAGAAGGGGGAAAGGGTTTAATTCGTGCAAAATGCACGAACGGCGACCCAAATTACACAATCAGCGACCGCCATTCGTGCATCTGGGTCGCCAGTCATGTGCCATAGCAAAACCTATTTTATTACAAGATCGGCGATCCATTTACATGAACGGCGATCGCCATTCATATAAACGGATCGCCGTTCGTGCCCCGTACTGGAATTTTAAATTATGCATGAATAGCGACCCAACCAACATGATTGGCGACCGCCAACCATGTTTTTGGGTCGCCGTTCATGTCCCGTACCTGGAACTTTTGACGGGGAGGTCGGCGGTCCAAAAGTTACGAACGACGACCACCATTCATGTTAAATGGGGCACCGTTCATGTCCCGTACCTGAAACTTTTGACGGGGAACTCGGCGATTCAAATTTTAACGAACGACGACCGCCATTCTTGTAAATGGGGTGCTGTTCATGTTTTTTTCAGCAAATTTTTTGAGTTTCTTCTCCTTTCCTGCACCCAATGAACTAAACAACCAAAAGTGAATGTATAATGTGGAAAATAGGGAACAATAGCATCAAAACAACTTAAACAAAGCACGTAAAGCAAATTAGAACGGATAAAAGATGGGTTGCCTCCCAACAAGCGCTTTATTTATTGTCTGTAGCTAGACACAGCAGTGTATAACCTATGAATCAATTAGGTGAAGTTCACAGACGGCAGACACAGATTCAGATTGCAGATAAGTTTTCACCTTATGACCATTAACGGTGAAGTGTGTGCCATCAGATCCTATCAAGTCTAGTGTGCCATTAGAGTTAACTTTTTCAATGATATAAGGACCAGACCATCTAGACTTAAGTTTACCAGGAAATAGTTGAAGTCGAGAGTTAAAAACAAGTACCTGATCCCCCGGATTGAAGTTGCGGCTACGAATACGCCGGTTGTGGAACCTCTTGGCGCGCTCCTTGTACAAGCTGGAGCTCTCATATGCTTCAGCCCGGAACTCCTCTAGTTCAGTCAATTGTAGGCACCGCTGCTCAGACGCAGCCTTCAGGTCCCAATTGATTTTCTTGACTTCCCAGTACGCCTTGTGCTCCAATTCCACTGGTAGGTGGCATGCCTTTCCAAACACCAATTGGTAAGGCGACATACCAATTGGAGTCTTAAAATCAGTCTTGTAAGCCCAAAGAGCATCATCCAGACGAGTGGCCCAGTCTTTCCTAGAAACAACTAATTTTTCTAGGATCTGCTTTATCTCTTGATTTGCCAGTTCCGCTTGCCCGTTGGCTTGGGTGTGATATGGAGATGTGACCTTATGCTGAACTCCGTACTTTGCTAGTAAACTCCCCAGCCATCTGTTTTTGAAATGTGACCCTCCGTCACTCAGTAGGTGCTCCGAAATGGGTCAGAATATTCTTTTGTAAGAAACTCAGCACCACCTTGGAATCGCTGGTCACAGTGGGGATAGTCTCTACCCACCGGGTCACATAATCCACAGCTAAAAGAATGTACTGATATCCATGGGACTTAGGGAATGGCCCCATGAAATCAATACCCCAAACGTCGAAAGGCTCTATTTCCAGCATGAACTTCTGTGGCATCTCATCCTTCTTTGAGATGTTTCCCATCCTCTGACACCTATCGCATCTGGCCACGAATCTTTTACAGTCGCGGTAAATAGTAGGCCAGTAAAATCCACTGGTGAGGATTTTTACGGCTGTCCTATTTGCCGCACAGTGGCCTTCGTAGGGGGATAAATGACAGTCCCCCATTATCTTTTCCCGCTCCTGCATTCCGATGCATCGCCGGATTACCATATCAGCGCATCGTCGGTAGAGGAATGGCTCATCCCAATAATAAAACTTGCAGTCATGCAAGAACTTCCTCTTCTAATGAGAGGTCAGATCAGGTGGTAGAACACCCGCAACCAAAAATTTCACAAGATCCATATACCATGGATCTACCTCCTCCACAACAAGCAGCTGATCATCTGGAAACACTTCAGTAATCCGGATCTTCGGGTCATCTCCCTCCACTGGATTCTCCAGCCTTGACAAGTGGTCTGCTACCACATTCTCATAGCCTTTCCGGTCCTTGATTTCCATGTTAAATTCCTGTAGTAGCAGGATCCACCAGATCAGTCTCGGCTTTGCCTCCTTCTTCGCAAACAGGTAACGGATCGCAGCATGAAACGTATAAACCACCGTCTTTGCCCCAACCAGATATGCCCGGAATTTGTCGAAGGTGAAGACTACTGCCAGTAGCTCTTTCTCAGTAGTGGTGTAGTTTACCTGAGCTTCATCCAAGGTTTTGCTGGCGTAGTGAATCACCCGGAAGATTTTGTTCCTTGTCTGCCCCAGAGCAGCTCCAACTGCCGTATCACTGGTGTTGCACATCAATAAAAAAGGCTCGAACCAGTCTGGAGAAATAAGAACTGGGGCGGTCGTCAGGGCCAGCTTCAGTTTCTCAAAAGCTTGCAAACAATTTTCATCAAATACGAACTTTGCATCTTTCATGAGTAAAGCACTAAGAGGTTTAGCAATTTTAGAAAACTCCCCTGTAAACCTCTGGTAGAAGCCTGCATGACCGAGAAAACTCCTTACTGACTTCTCGTTGGTGGGCGGTGGCAGCTTTGAGATCGCCACAATTTTGGCGCGATCCACTTCCAAACCTGCAGCAGAAACTTTGTGACCGAGGACTATGCCCTCTCGTACCATGAAATGGCATTTTTTCCAATTCATATACCCAGGGATCTCCTGTACCACTTCAATCAGAGGGAGGTTGATGTGGATCTTCTTCATATGCTCCAGAAATCTCTTGTATCTCTCCTCCTTTTGCTTCTTAGCAAATTGTTGTGGGAAAGGAACAGCGATCGGGCCGGCCTATGTGGTACTGTCTTCAGGACGAGTACCCTTGCTCTTTTGAGTCTGTTCTTCTGTAGGAGGAACAGGAGCAGGTTGTGCAACTTCAGGTTGCACAGGTGTATCGACGGGTATAGATGGCCCCTCATATCCTTTCCCACTGCGAGTGGTAATAGCATTGCAGTGGTCCTTTGGATTCACTACCGTATTGCTGGGAAAGTGTCCGGGAGTATGCTGGTTGCCAACTGCATTGGCGATCTGGGAGATTTGTGTATCCATCTGTTTCATATGCTTCCCTATCTCCCCCATTCCAGTCTGTAATGCAGAAATTTCCCCTTCCATCTTTGTGGTTTTTGGCATTTGACACTGAGATGAATTGGGTTAGTAACTCTCTCATACTTGGCTCCTTCGGCTCACTGGTACCCCCATTATTTGCTGAAAATCCAGGTGGAGGTTGCAGTGCATTATTCGGGTTGGCGTAGGAAAAATTGGGGTGATTTCTGTTGTTGGGATGGTATGTCATGTTCCCCGTTGGATATCCCCTGTTGTTCTGGAAATTCCTCTGGTTCACATAATTAACATCTTCCATCTGCATCTCAACTCCCTGATCAAATCCCTGATGAGGTATGTTGTTCTCCAGCTTGGAGAGGCGGTGCTCCATAGATTTTGTAGATGCAGCCACCTCCTGCCTCATCAGTTTAATCTCAGCAGCCATATCCCCAGTATCATCCACTGCTGCTATCCTCTGTTCCAGCCTATCTGTAGGCCAGTTATATTCACTCTTTGCCATAACTTCCAGCAAACCTAACCCTTTATGTGGTGGCCTAGCAGTCAATGACCCTCCAGCTGAAGCATTCACATGCTTCTGAGTCTCCTTGTCCAACCCCCTGTAGAAGTGGCAGACCTGCTGCTTTTCAGTGAAACCATGGCAAGAGCAGGCGTGCAACAAATCCTTGTAACGCTCCCATGCCTCATAAAGTGACTCCCCAACAAATTGTCTGAACTGTGTGATCTGAGTCTGCAGTTGTATGGTCTTGCTGGGTGGGAAGAACTGGATCGGAAACAGCTTGCATAATTCCTCCCATGTAGTGATTGCACTGCGATTCAAGGACAGGTACCAAGAGAGGGCTTTGTCACGCAGTGTGAATGAGAACAGGCGCAACCTGATGTAGTCCATCGGCACCTAATTCTGCTTGACCGTATCGCACAGCAGCAAGAAGGACTGGATATGCACATGGGGATCCTCAGAGGGTAGTCCCCCAAACTGATTTTGTTGGGCGGTCTGAATCAATCCGGTTCTCAATTCAAAATTCGGCGTATCCACCTTTAGCCCAAAATCTGCATGACGATGCATGTCAGCCATCGGCTCATACATCTCATCAATAGTCGGCTGGTGAGCAGCAGCCGGAGTCTGCTGCTGCTGGAGTCTCAGATTCATCTCTTGTAGCTGCCTCTGCAAATCAGCTATCAGCGCTGCTTGATTATTGTCCGCCATTGAGAATGCTAACTTTCTTCTGGCGGAATTCCTTCGGCAGGTGGATTCGATTTCCGGATCTATGGGTTCAAGTGCTGGCCCCTTTGACCTAGTTCGCATATACTACCTGAAATAGAACAGCAGAAGTGAGCAGCCCAGCAGCGAAATACAATAAAAAGAAAAGAACAAAAATAAATCAGTAAATGTCTAAAGTAGTGACGCAATAACAGAATTAGTGTCAAGTAAAGATCTTTGCAATCCCCGGCAACGGCGCCAAAAACTTGATAGCGTGTTTTTCAACACGTTATTCTGCAAGTGTACAGATCACTGCAGGGGGCAAGTAATAATTTATCGAACACAAAGATTGCAGGCTCGAAATACACTCAAGCACCAAAACACAGTTATCTTGTTACTATCTAGACGATCCGAATAAAGAATTTTGTTTATTTAAAACTAGGCAAGAATTATTGAAATTGACAATTGAATTATTGAGGTGTAGAAAATAAGAGAAATTAGGATTCCAGGGTAATCCACTTTGAAGAACTATCAAACAATCATTTATACAATCCAATTCCAATTTAATTTCCAAAGATGTGAGTTAATCTCATATTTGTTTTCAGGCGACCCTCTCGGACTCTCAACCATAACATGGAAATAAACGACCTAGTGACTCCTCTCGGATGCGCAAAAGAACTTTTACTCTTGATAAATCCTTAGATTTCAAAAACCCTTTAACAATTCAAATTCCTCTCGGATAATTGCCCTATCAAATTTAATTCCGCTGCATCTTAATCAATAACCTAAACCTCTCGGTTCAAAAATTACCAATTCAAATTACAATCAATGGCCAATATCTTGTAATTAAAGAAAACCCCAGCAGTAATTAAAACATCAATGGAAAAGGAAAATCAAATCATATAAACAATTGAATGAATGTCAACAAGTTTCAAAACCCTAGAATCCACAAGGGTATTTAGCCAATCATGCTAAATTCCATAATTACAGAGAAAAGAAGAAACCAGAATAGAGAAAACATGAAACCAAAAACCAGTATTCTTCAATCTCAAGTCTTCAATCTTCGAACTCTGTTCCGTTCTCCCTTCTCTTAATAATCGATTCAGAAATAAAAGTGAAGGAACGTTTCTGAGTCTTGGAAGCCTCTATTTATACTTATCTTGTTCATACCCAAAAAGATATGGGATTTGTATAAATTTTCGCCCAAAAAGTCACGATCGGCAACCCAAAAAGCATCGGTGGCGACCGCCGAGCGTGTGCTCCGGTCGCCATCCGTGTAACGTAGAAAAACCCAGAATTTTTCATGATCGGCGGCCTAAAAGCATGAACGGAGGTCGCCGTTCATGCAGTTAGGTCGCCATCCATGCACCGAAACATAATTCCAAAAATTGCATGATCGGAGACCTAAAAGCATGGACGGCAATCGCCATTCATGTAATTAGGTCGCCATTCATGCGCCGAAGGGAAATGTGAGAATTTATGTGATTGGCGGTCCAAATGCATGATCGGCGACCGCCGATCATGTAATTTGGGTCGCTGTTCACATCGCGACTTGATTTTTGAAGCTTTTTCGTCGATCTCTTCTCACTTTTTCACCTTCCTAGTGCAACAACACATCAACTAACTTCATGGTGCTCGATCATATCTTGAAAACAACTCAATTGTGCATGAAATATGCATAAACAACCAGAAACAACCCAAACGTAATAATTCTTCAAAGAATACGAATAATGCACGAGAACACCACGTAATGATCTAATCTAAGGTCAAAAGTGAGCAGATTCATATCAGTAAAATGCACAAAATGAGTGTTTATCACATAACATTCATCCCCAACCATTGTTGCAAAATGAACAATCTCTGATGGTATCTTGTGAAGAGTGTCCAGCTGATCCAACATCTGTATGCTATGAAAAAAATCAGAATTATCAGCAGAACCAGGGGGATAATCCTTATTCTAACTCATGCAACCCAGGGTGCAGGAACTATACCAATCTTTTATGGTATGAATCAGAAAATTACGATGTTGTAGCATCTGAGCAGCATCAGTCTTGGAGTTCTGGTTACCAACAGCAAAATCAACAAAGAATTGAAACACCACCTGGGAAGCAACTGAATTCATTTGAGGATATGATCAAGGAATTCATTACAAAAAATGCAGCAATGAGTCAGAGTCAGGATGCCCTTATTCAAAGCCAAGTTGCTTCACTTAGAAGTTTGGAAGTGCAAGTTGGGAAATTGACAACTGAGCTAAGAAATAGACCTCAAGGCTTACCACTAAGTGACACTTTCAATCACAGGCCTGGAAAAGAACATGTCAAGGCATTAACATTGAGTAGTGGTAGGAAACTTGAAGAATTTTCCTCTGTACAGGATCAAGAAGCTGAAAAAGAGTTACAGAAACAGACTATGCTTCATGCTGCAGCACAGAAGCAGCATATGACTACTGAGAGGAAATTTACAAATCCACCACCACCTTTTCCACGTGGTGTAAAAAAGCAAAATTATGAAATGAAGGAGTGTCCTGAAATTGATGTGTTTTATGTTTTTGCTGGGGAAATGCACGAAGATTTGTACATGGAGTCATAGCAAGTTGAAAATGATTACAATGAGTTTGAGGAGCTATGTGGTGATGAAGAATTCCAATAATCTGAATCTCTTGACTTGTCATATGGAGAATTTCAGACTCTTTCCACTCAACAACCAGAATTGGTATTGAACTCTTTCTTACATTATTTGGAGTATGATGATTTGGAGGATGATGCAAATTACCCTTGAAAAATCCAAAACCACCTGATATTTGGTACTTGGGCCAAGAGTTTAGCTCTTTGAATTCTATGGAAGAGATTTTGCTGAGAGAAGGTTGCAATGGGTTTGAGGTGTGAAAGAAGTTGTGGAGGAAGACTTGATCAAATGTTTCGATCCTGGAATCAAGAATTCAATTTTTGATAGATGTTTGGTCTACCGTGTCCAATGTGCTACAAAGGAAATAGAAATGACACATATGGTTGCATGCAATGAATTGGTTCCTAAGAGGATTTTGATTGAAGGGTATGTCTGTGTTGACTACAAGAAGAGGAAAAGAGAGAAGCAATATTTTGTTGGAGGGGTCGATTGAAAAAAGGCTCTGGTCTCATTCAATCATGCTTAAGTAGAGAGGTATTTTGGGCTATCTAAGCACTTAGGATTCTTTGGTAATTGAGATAGCCTAGAAATTTTACTACTTTCATTTTATTTTTGTCCTTTAGTTAGTTTTATTTGAGTAATTTCATTTCTGCTTTAGTTATTTTGTGATGCTCTAGCTTGGGAGTAGCATTAGCTGGACTGTGAGAGAGGGATATGATGCTGAATGTCAAAGACCAAAACAAATTCAACCTGCAGCAGCTAGGCACCATCAGAGCCAAAGAAAAAGAAAATGCAATCACCTTTACTGGCCCGTGACCCTTTGGTTAATTCGAAACTCATTCCACTCAATAGTTTATATTTTATTTTTATTTATTAGTTTGTGTTGATTATGTTTGTTGTCTGCTTATTGGGTGTGAATGTGTGATGTTTTTTTTTCCTTTTTGTGTCTAAGGTTGTGGTTGCTCGATTGATTTTTTATATTTAAGTCGATGCTCATTTATGTGCCAAATGATACTACATTTTTTTTCTCATCTTTTGGTTTCATGAATAGTTTTTGGTTTAGCATGTTTTGTTTTCTTCAGATCTCTAGTTTTAACCTGGTAAATCATGACTGATTTGAGTTTCAAGTACTTGAAGAAAAAAAATAGAATTCTTTTTTAAAACTGCATCATGCTAGTTGTTGTGGGTAAATTTGTATCTTCTCTACGAGCCCAAGAACCGTATTGTATAGGATACAGGAAACAACTTAAGAATTTGAGCAAAATGAAATTAAAAGCGCAAGATGCTGAATTTTGAGCTAATGGGAACACTGAAATAAAAGATTCACTAAACAAATCAAACTGCTATGCTACTCGAGCTGCTATGCTATTCGAACTGCCCTCTTGCTACAAAATAACTTTTGCTTCAGTAGAATATGTATGCTAGCTGATGAATAATCACGCGGTCATCCCCCTTGAATGCGCCCTTCCCTTGGTATATATAGCCGCATTTATAACGGCGATACTAATTAAATTCCTCGATTTATGCCAGCTTTAATGCTAATTCTATTCGTTGAGGATATATTGTCTTTGATTGTCCCCCGTTACAAACTTCGCATTAACTGCCGCTGTACTTCAAGCCATTCCTTCTCGAACTATTTCGAACTCCCCTCGTCGAAGTACTCTGAGCGGTAACTTTTATCGAACTGCTTCGGGCCTTATATTGGGCCTTTCAACTGTTTCCAAAATATTCTTAGGCAGAATTCATTTTGGGCTTTCTATTTGGGCCTCGATATATTCGACCCCCTACAATGGCCCCCTTGGCTTGACAAGTTTCTTCCTGAAGAGGCTTGGTAAGCCAAGTCTTTCATTGAGAAAATATTTCCAGACATGTGGCTCTTCGGTTCCTTTATAGGATCCAGATTATTGTACGGGATGTCTTAGACGTCCTCTCGGCCAAAGAAGTCAGTTCCTCTGTGGGGACTTCTTCTAATTTGCACTTCTCCATAAATTCGTGTCGAATGCCGATGGCTATGGCCCGAATCCATAGCCGTTATTATGGGCAGTTCAGGGTTCTGCCTTTTAGCCGTCTGGTTATTTAATTTGCCGGAGCGATTTTATAAATTCGAACTACATGAGGTTCGAACTTAATTAAAAATGCAGACCTAGTCGAACTACTTTGAGTTCGACAAAGTCAAATTTTAGCGGTTTCCCGCCCACTGAATTTGGTATTTGCGTAATTACCGCAACTTTCAGGGGTATTTCCCAGAATACGAACGGTCGCCTCCTTATAACGCTTTGGCTTGGCTGCGATTTCATTTACTATTTTCTGTCTTTTCAATCGTCGCTGCTTCTGCTTTTAATTCCAGAGCAAGACCGCCGATTCAAGATTTCAGGTAAGACGCTATTATATATTCCCTTTACCGTCTGTGATTTCCACTTTTCATTTCATCGTCGGCGGTTTGGTTTAGTATAGGGTTGTTCTGAGTCGTCTCTTGGTTTTCTTTTCAATTAGGTTTTAGCCCAAACCTAAAATTTGCCGTAGGTTTCAAAATTATGGACAATGATCCCAGCAACCGTGTTCTTACCCTACCTTTTACTCCGTCTCCCGAGAGGGATTCCTTCACCCCTCCTTACGCCCAACCCGATTGGGACTTGATTCTTCAAGAACCTGACCCTTCGAAATCATTGGGAAAGAGGAAAATTCTCTCCGACTCCCCTGATCCTATCCCGACGTCCTCTAGTTCTGACGATGATCGCCCAATCGCCGAAACCTTCCGTCGTCTTGAGAAGGTTTCAAATGTTGGAGAGGCTAGCAGTTCGGGCTGCCCGGCAGCTGCGGAAGAATCCCACGCAAGGATTCCCTTGTCACATGACTTACAGGTAGTCGGAGGGTGGACACCGCCTAAGGGATGGTCATCCCATAGGGTTTTTGGAGCTGTGTCTTCAATTACCAGGGAGAAGATGCTCGCTCTGGCGGACGCAGTCCCGTGCCTCGGAGCGACTTACATTCGTCCACGGGCAAATCGTCGATGCTTCGACCCGCCGGTCGGGTTCACGGTTTTCTACACCGCAGCGATGGAGAATGGAGCTGGATTGCCAGTTCACCCTTTTTTTAGCAAAGTCCTTACTTCCTATAACATCTCTCCCTTTCAATTAGCTCCAAACAGCTGGTGTCATCTCGTTGGAGTGTTTTGAGTCTGGATGGACCTCGGAATAGGCCTCCCCACAGTTCGAGAATGGCACCACGTGTATAGGATGAACCAATGCCGAGACAAGCATTATTACTATTTTACTAGATGGAGCACTGGTCGGTCTCCATTAGTTCAAAACCCCCTTCAAACTCGCCAAATTGGTGGAATTCCTTCTTCTACCTCAAACTCGACCAATCGAACCCCGAATTTCTCAGTCGAGGAGGAACGCCAATAAGTAGGTCTTTGTATTTGATTTTTAACTTTGATTATATCTTTCATTTAACATGAACTTCTATTGCAGTGCGTGAAAGAACCATCCTCACTGCTGCTGAGCAGGCAAGGATCGACAGGGCCTACGACGTAAGCGTCAGTGATCGCGAGTGGTCCAAGCTCCAGTTAGGTCATTTTGTGACTTCACACCACTTCCTCGACCATAACTGCCACATCAACGATCTTCCGGACAACATGAATGGTCGTGGTCCATCAGCTGAGCAGGTCGCACAGGCACTCCGAGAAAAAAAGCAAGCTCGCGAAGAGCTCAAACTCAAGCGCCGGGAGGAAAAACCTCCCAAGAGGCCTACCACATCCTCGAGTCAGCATCCACCGATGCCTCCTCCTCCTTCAATCAGGACTACCAATTCCCCGAAGGATGATCAAATCATCCAACAATTGGACTCTCATAGGGAATCAGGGTGCCAGAAGGACAAGGAGGGCGGTAGTTCGGATCGTCGCCGTCGCTCCTCTGACAAGGATGCGGATTCCAGGGAGAATCCGGAGAGGACGGTTGCAAAGCTCTAGACTGCTCCTCCTAACGCCAAGGTGGATTCATTTTTAATCCACGCTCGCAAACTGCTAACCAATCCTCCACCCCCTGATCCCATGGCAGGGGCACTCTTCAATCGTCTTGCTAGCTACGAACAGCGACAGCTTGAGGTAATACTTCATGGTCTCCCTTCGTTCTTTCTGCTATCGATCTTTCTAACATCGAACCATTATTCAGGATGCGATGGAGTTCGACTGAATTAATCGTGAAATTAAGGCCTTCGAGGACAAGTGTGCCGAAGAGATTCTTCATTTGCTCGGTGAGGTCAAGACCCACAAGAAGAAGGCGGCCACCCTGGAGGAGAAGCTGGACGAGACTGAGGGGAATGCTGCTGCTCTTGCCGTGAGGGCGGATAATGCGGAGGCTGAACTGAAGGCGAGCCGACTGAAGTTAGAAGAGCTGAAGAGGAAGTATGATGCTGACATTGCCATGCTTTCCGGCGATATCCAGAAGAGGGGAAACTAGCTAAAAGCCATGCATGAGCAGCTCAAGGCGAAGGAGGAGAAGCATAAGGCTGAGCTGAAGAGCTGCCAGGATGAAATTGAGCGCCTCAAATTAGGAGATGGTTTTGACTTCGAGTCCATTATCCTGACTCCGTACTTCACGGAGACTTATGAGGTAAAATCCCGCATATTTGTCATTTACCATATTCCATCCTTCGGACTTTGAAATGTATTGTGTTATACTTACAGACTCTCGCCGAATAGGTCGATCAGGAGATCAGAGGAAGGATATCTTCTCAATTTTCTGATATTGACCTGAGCCTCCTGGAATCGGACGAGCGGCCCGAACAAGAAGCTTCGAAGCAGGACCAGTCCGTCCAATCCTCCGGCGATCCCCAACAACAGACTGAGCAATAGCAGCACCAACTGAACGCCGACAAACAGCAGACAACCGACGGGCTTCAGCAACAGACCAACCCCCTTGGGAATTGATATGAACTTGTCCTTATCGTTCTGCTTTGAAATAATTCTAACTCTTGCATTTGTTTTCCCTTTTTTTGTTTTGTTTTGTTTTGTTTGTCGTATGGAAATATCTTTGTGTTGAATAATGATTTTATTCATGCATATTCCTGCTTATATTGCTCTCCTACAAAGGAATCACAGGTTAGGATGGGCGATGCTACTCCGACGCCCAAGTCAGTAAAGAACTCAATGAGATTTGAAAATTAAAAGACAAATAAGATAGACAAACTTATCGTATACTAGAATTCTTATTTGGATTTGGTCCGGTGGAATTTTGCTATTCTTAAAAGTAGTACTTCTTTAGGTGCCTAACGTTCCAACTGTTGGCGATCTCCCTGTCGTCATAATCCTCCAGATGATATGCACACCGTCCTACTATGCGGGTTACCTTGTAGGGACCCTCCCAAGTTGGAGCTAGCTTCCCTACACTCTTATCTTTAGTGTTTTGAAACACCCTTCTTAACACCCAATCTCCTTCCCGAAAGGTCCAAAGTCGTAATCTATGGTTGTACGCTCTTTCGACCTGCGATCTCCTTTGTGCCATCATCATCAACGCTTGATCCCTCTGTTCATCGATCAGTTCCAAGTTTTTGAACAACTTATCGTTATTATTCTCCTCATGGCATAACTCGACCCTGAGGCTTCCCGCTCAGACTTCTACCGGGATCATCGCTTCTTCTCCATACGCCAAAGCAAAAGGAGTGCTCCCGGTTGCAGTTCGGGGGGTAGTTCGATACGACCAAAGTACCCCTGAGAGTTCATCGACCCAACTAGTTTTGTACGCTTGCAATCTTTTTTTCATTCTAGCCATGATCGTCTTGTTGGACGATTCCGCCTGCCCGTTTGCTTCTGGATACCTTGGGGTTGCAAAAATCAACTTGATCCCGTACTGATCACAGAACTTGATCCAGAGGAACTTTATAACCTCCAGCTCTCGCACGTTGCGGAAAGCCTCTGCTTCGATCCACTTTGTGAAGTAGTCCATCGCAACGAGCAGGTATTCCTTTTGCCCTGCGCCTTTTGGAAGTTTTCCGATGATGTCCATTCCCCATGCCATGAATGGCCATACGGGAACAGTTGCATGAAGTGGTTCCGCGTGCTTTTACATCGTAACTTCAAACCTTTGGCATGCCTCGCAGCTTCGCACGTTCTCCTTTGAATCCTT
Source organism: Plectranthus barbatus (assembly GCA_026898455.1). Lineage (NCBI taxonomy): Eukaryota > Viridiplantae > Streptophyta > Magnoliopsida > Lamiales > Lamiaceae > Plectranthus > Plectranthus barbatus. Next base: position 225,234 of record JAPKLW010000741.1, read on the forward strand.
CCGCAAGGTTGGCCATTAGAACCCTGCTGATATGACTTTATGAGCTAACGTTCACCCCCCCTGGTGGCTTCCTCAATCTCCCTCGTGTATCTCCGCCAAAATAGTCGGAGCCACACTATCCGAGATGCATTTTAGCAATGGCCCTTCCAGAGATCTCCTGTATAACTCGTCGTTATACACGACATACTTTGCCGCTATCCAGGCCATGCGAACTGCCTCCGTTTTTCCTTCTGGTGTTGCTCCGGTTCTGGTATATTGTAATATTGGATCGATCCAACTATTCCCGGAGTCAATTTTGTTTATCTCCGCGTGCTTCATTGTTCGTTGCGTCGAAATTTAGGTGTATTGCTCGTTCGAACTGTTCCCCCCACGGGCTTCTTAATGTTAATCCGACGCCGTTTCCATTCAAGTTACTGGAACCGTCAAACTGGAGCACCCAAGGCTCCTTCCCATTGTCTGCCATCGCAATTTGTGCAATTTCCTTCTCAGCCTCGATTTGCAAGTTGACTGAATATTCTGCTACGAAGTCGGCTAGAGCCTGAGACTTAATTGTCGTTCTCGGCTCAAACTCCAACCCATACCCCCGATCTCTACAGCCCATTTGAGTAGCCGTCCTGAGAGGCTCGGCTTGGAGAACACAGTTCGGAGGGGGTACGACGTTACGACTTTAATTGGATGTGCCTCAACGTACGGCCTTAACTTCCGCGAGGCTACCACCAAGGCCAGGGCCAGCTTTTCCAATGCTGTGTACCGCCCTTCCGCTGCGAGCAAGGGTTTACTCGCGTAATAAACGGGGTGTTGTTTCCCCTGATGCTCCTTTACCAAGACAGCCCCCAGTGCGTGTTCCGACACGGATAAATTAAGCAACAGCGGCTCTCCTTGTTTGGCTTTAATAAGCAATGGGGGGCTCGCCAAATATTGCTTTAACTGCTCAAAAGCCTTCACACACTCCTCCGTCCATTCGAACTGCTTTCCCTTTCGAAGGACCCGGAAGAAGTTGTGCGTCTTGTCCAAATACTTCGATATGAACCGGCTTAGGGCCGCGAGCCTCCCAGTTAGTTTTTGCACTTCCTTTGGATTTTGCGGATGCTGTAAGCTTGTCACTGCTTTAATTTGTATTGGGTCCGCCTCTATCCCTCGATTGGTCACCAGGTAACCTAAGAATTTCCCCGAGAGCACCCCGAACGTGAATTTGGTCGGGTTCAACTTCATGTTATAATGTTTCAAAATATCGAAGGCTTGCCTCAGATCCTCCAAATGTTTGTTCACCTCTTTTGACTTAACCAAAATATCATCAATGTATACCTCCATGATTTTGCCAATCAGTGGTTCGAACATCTTATTCACCAACTGTTGATAGGTCGAACCCACATTCTTGAGTCCGAAGGGCATTACCTTGTAGCAATAAATTCCTTTATTGGTCATGAATGCCATTTTTTCCTGATCGTCTAGGTGCATCATGATCTGATTGTAACCCGAGAATGCATCCATGAAGCTCAACAACTCATGCCCTGCTGTTGCGTTCATGATGCTATCGATATGTGGCAGGGGATATGGGTCTTTTGGGCAGGCTTTGTTTAGGTCCGTGTAATCCACGCAGACGCGGTTCTTCCCATTCTTCTTTTTCACCACCACGACGTTAGCTAACCAAGTTGGCTACTTTACTTCTCTTACGGATCCTATGTCGAGTAACTTCTGAATTTCCTCGTTAATGGTGTTATTCTTTTCTGGGGAGAATTTTCACCTCCTTTGCTGTATAGGCCTCGCATTTGGTTCCACCTGCAGCTGATGAGTCATTACCTGCGGATCGATCCCGACCATATCTCTATGTGACCACGCAAATACCTCGCGCTCCTTGCTCAGGAAACTCACAAGTTCCTCTCGCGCCTCTGGATCAAGCTCTCCCCCGACATTTGTCCTTTTAGTAGGATCGCTCGCATTGAGCTCTACTTCTATCGTGCTATCTACAACGCCGGCCGACACCGTAGTTGGCTCAGGTGGGAAGTGTTGTTGGAGACATACAGCCTTGAAGCTCACATAGTAACACTCTTTGGCAACTTTCTGCTCTCCCCTAATAGTACACACCCCATCTGAGGTTGGGAATTTAACCAGCTGGTGGTACGTCGATGGGACCGCTCAAAGTTGATGTAGCCATGGGCGCCCCACGAGTGTGTTATAGGCACTGGGAGCGTCAATAATCATGAATGATACGTCATGGCGGGCACCACCACAATAGGTTGGCAGAGTTATGGTTCCCACCGTCATCTGCACCCCTCCATTGAACCCAATCAAGGGAGTCCGACTTTGCACTATTTTTTCCTCCGGGATTTTCATCTCTTTCACTGCATGCTGGAAGAGTATATTCGCCGAACTCCCATTGTCTACTAGTATCCGCTTAATGAGATAGTCTGACACCTGCAAGAAAATTACCAACGCATCATCGTGCGGATGCGCAGAGTCCGGGACATCCTTTTATGTGAATTCTATAGGCGCATGCATCATTGGTGCCCGTACTGTCTGGACTTCCGACGGATTCTGCCTTCTAGCTCGCTTAGCCGCCGATCTGGTGACTCCGCTAATTTTGGAGCCCCCTGTTATGCAATTTATGGTCCTGACTGGAACTGGTTGCTTGGCTTGAACCTCCTTATCCTGGCCTGGTACGGGCTGTTTTTCACGGGTCCATGTTTTTTTCCCTTTATCCGACAAAAATTCTGTCAAGTAACCTTTTTTCAACAGCTCGACGACTTCCAAGCAAAATGCCCTACAGTCCGCCGTGGTGTGACCATGGTCGCTATGGAAGTCGCAGAACTTCTTTGGATCCCTAATCGAAGGATCAACTTTCTTCTTTTGAGGTCACCGGACCTTTTCTGGCATCTGTCGGAGTACACTATGCACCAATTCGGCGGGTTCAATCGAAAGATTGTAATCCGGTACGTAGGCGGCCAAAGTATTCACCTGGGGCGGCCTGCTTCCACTCGAATGGCTATACGGGTGCATTCGCGTGGGTCGGCAGTCCTATTGCTCGTGCCGACGCTCGTCTCTTACCACTACCGGTCGATCTCCCGTATGCCTCGCATTCCGATAAGGCTCATCTTCCTCCCATTTGATTAGTGCCCATGCCCTATTGAGCGCGTCATCCATGGTTTGGCAAGGGTAGATCGACAGTTCTCGGTACAAGTCTGAATCGACATCCAAACCTTTAGTAAAAGCTCAAACCGCGGTGCTATTCGGACAATTTGGCACCGCGACCAACTCCTTATTGAACCTGGATAATACGCCCTGAGTGGCTCTCCGGGTTTCTGTATGACAGCGTACAGGTCGTCCAGGTGCTTGTCCAACTTCCTGCTGCTCGAATATTGCCGAAGAAACAACTGATGTAGTTCTGCAAACGTCGAGATTGATCCCCTAGGCAGACTAATGAACCACTGTAGGGCTGGCCCGGTGAGGCTTGACCCAAAACTCTTACACATGCACGCTTCTCGCCGTGTGCTAGGAATCGCCAAGGCGAACATCTTCTGCTTGTAGACTGCCACATAGTTTTCTGGGTCCGTAGTTCCATCATAGAGCGCGAAGCTCGGGGGGTTGAACCTGTCCAGGAGTTCCACTTCTGCGATCTCTGGAGCAAATGGGGACTCCACGTAGCTTTCTCTTGGGATAGTCTTTTCTGGCAGTGGAAGACCGGGTACCCTCGCAATTAACGACTCAAAGTAGCTAAGCCGCTGCTCGAACCGCCGCTCCATCTGTGCCAATACCGCACCTCCAACGTGGTCCGGAGGTGGTTGCCCCTGATTCAAATTTTGTCCTTTGATCACTGATATTTCTACCAGATTAATTATAATACAGTGGCCAAATAAATTTATAAACCCTAAGGTTATCGATCCAGGGGAATTGTATGGGGAAACTATCCTATATACTAGCTATGATCCTAAAATTCATTGTTTGAGTGATCCAAAATCAGGGTTTTTAAAAAGTAAAGAGAACAATGCAGAAAATTAAAGAAGTTTTGGAAAGCAAATTAAAGAACACAGATTCTAGGGAAGAACTCTTATTATGGATAACATGTAGGAATCAATCAATTTAACAGGTGGAATACTGCAACAGTGCTATATTTCCTGGTCTGGCAAATATAACCTAGATTACCAATTAGTGACTCATCTCCGCTCGGTCTCAAAGTACACCAAATTAATCAATCCGATAAGCAAATCAGTTCAATTCCTACGTCTAGTACATCTGTTTGGATAGTGTAGATCATATCATGTATTCCTATTCCCACTATTAATATTCACCTCTCGGTCCTTCTATCAATAGCTAGACATCTAAATCAATCGTCACCTCTCGGTCCTTGAATTAATCTAGAATTATGAAATAAACACAGGAATCATGAACCTAATTAATTAATCCTAACATGCATCCATAATAATATTCAGCCCCTAGAACCCGCTAGGGTTTCTAGCCACTCATCGTAGATAGAAATCCAAAAGAAAACATATTAAATTGCATAAAAGTAAAGAACTTACAAGAAAAATAAAGGGTTTCGTGTTTCCCAAGTCTCCAAACTCTCAAAACACAATTATAAAACGAAAAATATGAAAAAGCATTTTAAAGTTCTCGATTTTAGAAGGCTATTTATAATGGTGGATGTGTATCATATTGAATCTAGGGCTAAAGATATGAATAAATCCGAATTTTATCAGATTTCCGCGCCAGAAAATACCCCTTCCTCGACCGAGGAAGATTCCACTCGATCGAGGAAGCATTTTTGGCTCTTCGATCGAGTAGACGTGTCTTCGGTCGAGGAAGCCTTTCGCCCTCCTGCGCGATCTCACGGTTTTGGCCATAACTTTCTCCTCCGAACTCCGATTGACCCGATTCCAGTTGCGTTGGAAAGCTAATTCAAAGATCTTTCCATCCATGTGCTCCATTAGCTCAGATTCCAACTTTGGAAGAATTCGTGCATGTTTCTTTCAACATCTGCTGCTCTTGGAATGGGTTTTCCATTGAATTTAGGCCTAAAACCTGTAAAAACACCAAAACGCGCATAATACCACCTAATATAGACTCATGGACATAATTTATATATAAACTCAATAAAACCATATAAAATAGTAGAAAATAATATAGATAAGTGAGTAAAATAATGAGCTTATCAAACCCCCCAAACTTGAACGTTTGATTGTCCTCAATCAATAGGCAAGAAAGAAATCAAAAGATCATGCGATTAAAGTGCAATGCCTCACAAGATTCATCACAGTCAAGAATCAAAAATCTACTACACACAAGCAATTTGAAAGAGATAGAAAATTCATCAACAGTGGAAGAACTCACAGGAAGTGTATCGCTCAACTCTCAAGTGTTTAAGGTATAGATGAAAGCACTCAACAACATGTATGAAGAAATTTCTACCATAGGCTTGCAAATTTTCTAATATCTCCACTGCTAGAATGTGTACACAAGTCTAGAATCAAAAAGGACTTTCATAAGGTTGTAATGTAGGCTTTTGTGGGGGGTAGGAAAATATGGCCAAGTGACTAAAATCAATCAAGTTGTACTTCCTCAATCAATCCAAACCACCATCTAAGTTCATTCACCCTTCTCCTCAAATATATCAACAAATACACAACCTCTTTTTTTTTTTAGCTCATTTTGAATCTCTTATGCTCTTTACATAATTTTGTATTCTTTTCTTTTCAGAGAGCCTATGAGAATTCTAATTATTACTTTGAGTTTCTTTTTCACACATCTTTTCACCTCTAATTTATAATTTCTTATCTCCATATCACAATTATTCCACCTCATATACCACAACTCAAGACATGAGCGAAACCAATACTTCTTCTTAAGCTCATAGACAAGGAAAGAAAAATTTTGTATAGGCTCAAAAGTGGCTAACTAGGGAAAATTCAATGTGAAGGGACAGTGTCTCCACAAGGTATTGGGTTTGGGAAGAAAATATCTCCAATTTGGGCGAAAGTTACCTTTGTGTCTTCGGTGTCGATCGACAGAGAGCCTGTCGATCGACACAGCTGCCAAGTTGGCATCATCTTCAATGCTTCCTTCTCAATCGATTCTCATCACTCGTGTCGATCGACACTATGGGTGTCGATCGACATGAGTGTCAACCTTCAACCTTTGTGTCGTCGACTTTTCCTCCATCTTGTGACTTATTTGATCCTCTGTGTCGATCGACATACAGCCTGTCGATCGATACAGAGGCAATTCTTGAAAATCTTCCATCTTCTGATCAACTTTTTATTCTTTCACCACATTTAGACCCCAAAACCTACAAAACTTAGCATAACAAGCGTAATATCCTCTATAAACAATTCATTCTCAATTATTAACCTAAAACAAATGCAAATGCATGAAACAATAAAGAAAATAATGTGATAAGTGAGGCAAAATACGGGCTTATCAAAGAGCCTGCTTCAACCCATACAGAGTCTTTTTCAATCTACACAGCAGGTGCTCGTTACCTTCAGACAAGTGACCTTCTAATTGCGCCATATAGATCTCCTCTTCTAGATCACCGTGTAGGAATGCAGTTTTAACATCTAACTGTTGCAGTATCAAATTTTCTGAGGCTGCCATACTAAGAACTAATCTGATTGTGGTGATCTCCACCGCTGGTGTGAATACCTTTGTATATTCAATATCATGCTTCTGTTGAAATCCTTTCACCACCAACCTAGCCTTGGACCTCTTACTTCTGTCAGCCTCCTCATTGATTCTGTAAACCTGTTTATTTTGGAGTGTCTTTTTGCCCTCAGGAAGAATATCTAATTCCCATGTTTCATTTGAAATTATCGAGTTCATTTCATTATCCATCGTTGCTTTCCATTTTTCAACATGTTTACTTTCCTGGGCCTCTGCAAAACACTCAAGTTTACCCGCATCAGTTAAAAACAAGTAATATAGAGAAGACGAATAACTTTGTGAAGATCGTCGTAGCCATTGTGGTTTCTAATTGCCAATGGAGTAGTTGGAACTCCGTCATCCAACTCATGTGGGATTTCGACTGAGTCATCTTTCGACTCAACTGAAGTATTTGATGGCTCAATTGATCCATTTTGATCAGTACACCTATTAATACCATCCAACTCCATAGTTTTTGGCTCAAGAACAACATCTACTGCATTGTTCCGATCTTTGTGCATCACCTGCTCATTAAACACAACATCTCTACTCAAAATAATTTTTCGATTATTCTTGTCCCATAACTTATAGCCAAATTCGTCATTGCCATAGCCAATGAATGTACATTTAATAGACTTAGCATCCAATTTGCTTCTATCAGAGTTCATAACTTATGCAGTACATCCAAAAACTCACAGGAATGATAAATTTACCCTTTTACCACTTTAGAGCTCTTTTGGGATCTCGTTGTTTAATGGAACAAATGGTCCTCGATTGATCATAAATGTTGTACTATTCACAGCATCGGCCCAGAATGTTTGTGGGAGCCCACACTTCAATCTCATACACCTCGCTCTGTCATTCAATGTCATATTCATGCATTAAGCAAAACTTTTATACTGCGGTGTACCCGGAATAGTTTTCTTCATCCTTATTCCATGTTCAGTGCAGAACCGCTTGAATTATCAAACTCATACTCACCACCATTATCAGATCTCAGGCTCTTAATACAAATTCTTGTCTCATTCTCAACAAGGGTTTTCCAATTTCTGAAAGTAATGAAAGCATTTGATTTACATTTCAGAAAATAAACCCATACCTTACGTGTCTAGTCATCGATAAAGGTCATGTATAGGAAGCTCCTCCCAATGATATAACTGGCGCAAGTGCCAAAATATCACTATGCACTAGTTCCAATTTTCATTTCTTTGCCTCTCTGTCGGCTGTTGAAAAACTTATATTTTTTTGTTTGCCGAATACACAGTCCTCATAGAAACCAATGTCAGTATTTTTCAAACCAGGCAAATGTCCTTTTGAATGATAGAACTTTTATACTCTTCTCACTCATATGACATAAACGACTATGCCATATTTCAGCATCATTAATTGACTGGGCAACAGAAATTCGATCACATAAATTTTTTGTAAGGTAGAGAGTACCTTCCTTTTACCTCGAGCCACTATCATAGCTCCTTTGGTGATTTTCCAACTCCTGCAATCGAAGATAGTTGAATATCCTTCACTATCCAATTGGCCAATTGAAATCAAATTCCTCTTCAGGCTATGGATGTGTCTAACACCTTGTAGTCTCCATTTTGCACCATTTTCTATTTTGATCTGCACGTCACCCTTCCCGACAATCTTTAAGGGTCCGTCATCTGCAAGATAAACCACTCCATAGTCACCAGCAATATAGGATTCCATGGCCCCTTTTCTTATCACAACCAATGTGGGACAAAGCCTAAATAAGAAAAGGCTTCATTCTTCAACAACTTCCTCTCTATTTAAATTGTGTATCTCAATTTCAAAACTATTAAATACGAAATTACTAGTATTGTCTATTATAAGATTGCAACATAAAGAATGTTTATTGCCAACATTGTTAAAGTATCTCACGTCGACTAGAGACTTGGACATACACCATCTTATATTGGTGAAAGTCTCATCTCCTAAGCCGGTTTTGTAAGGTGAAAATGAGATTTTAATATGGTATCAGAGTTGGTCCAGTTCGATGATAGGTTCCCCATGAAATCTCTAAGCTGCGTGTGAGGGGGTGTGTTAACTATCACTTATCAACTGAAGATTTGGGCGTATACCACCTTATAATTGTGAAAGTCTCATCTCCTCACAAACCTATGATTTTGTAGGGAGAAAATGGAATTTTAACAAACATTAGCAACATAAATCTCCATTGCTAGAATCAGTGGAGTTATACCCCGCAGGACCCCACAATAATTTTGAATTTTTTTCAAAAGTACCCCATGAAAATATCTATCTCTGCCCCCGGTTAGAATTGACGTCTTAATCGTTGGAGTTGTTGTTGCATATTCAGCTCCTATTGCAGCTGCTCTAACTGTTTTCCTTACCTACCCAATTTGTACGTACATTTATTGAGTGTGACCAAGTTCATATCGCATGTGACATATAATAATGTTTCATATATACGGTATGTAACACATTAAAAACTAGATGCATATAAATATAGTTTTATTCATAAAAAGTTATTATTCGATTCAAATGCAGCATCTTCATCGATGAGCCTACTCCGCCTCCTTCTTGATCACGACTTGAGGTTTTGCATCATTGATATCTATTTCTTCCCATTTATCAACATCTGCATTGTTCATCACAGGCACCTGCATACAATACACAGATCTAGCAGAATCAAGAACTCAGTTGATTATTAATAATCTGAATTATTTGAAATATATATATCTTGACCTTTGATTTTGCTAGATGGATGGCTAGGATTAAGTTGGAAATTATGCATATTAATACGGGCAATTATTCGATAAAGCATAATATATTGTCTAAACAAGCATAATATACTAATGAATCAAGCACAAACTCAAATTTTTTTGATACTAATTAATGAGCGCAATAAATAAACTAATCAAGCATAATATACTAACTAACCAAGCATGTTTAGCATTTTAACACCTTAAAAAAATAGCACCGAATCCGACTCCCTATATATAAAATTCACCTGCAGGTTTGAGTAAACTAAGTCAATATCATCAACTGCGTAGGTGACGGGCGCCTCATCGAAGAGGCTAAAGCCACCAATCATGCTATCAGTGCTTGGAAACTCATCAAAGCATCCATGATCACCATTGATTTGATTAAGTGGTGGTGAAGTAGGCGCGCGAGGTGCATGTGCATCAAACAGAAGATGTTGATTGGGAGGAAATGGAAAAGGGTATGCCACGCCCCAATCAGGTAGCCCAACCCTGCCAATGTTGACCGTTTGATGCCCAACATTGGCACGATCAATATTGTTTGAGTTGTGATTAGGTTGGAAAGTAGGGTGGACATGACCTTGATCTAGACGAGGCATGAACCCAAATCTTCTTGAACTCGTCGCACTTGTAGCGTCTCGGCTTGCAACTGCTACTTTGGGCTTTCTCTTATTTGGAGGTAACCAAGTTCCGCTGCGGCATTTCTGTAAATTCAAGAGAATAATAATCAACCAGAGATTTTGTTCATTTCTAGTTGCAGCCAATTATTTTAATAGTCAATTTTATAATGCACATGGCAAACGATCATTTTTATAGATACATTTTAGAAATGAATAAAAATATATGTACTTTGTATTTGTTGAAAGATTAATTTAGAATCCTAAAGTGACCTTCAACTTACTTACTTTGAAGATTCAAGGAGATGCATTTCCAACTTGGGAATGGAGAGTTGATCAGATCAAAAGGAATTGGTACAGTTTCGATTAACACAAGAGATTGTCCAAGATACATCTCCAATGTTCTCTTTGTGCCAAGTTTGAAACAAAATTTTCTCAGCCTTGGTCAAATTTTGGAGAACGGATATAGGATCATTTTCAACAACAGAGAATGCACGATCTTTGATAAACACGATAAAATAAAGGTATTTACCAAGATCAAAATGGTGAACCGAAGTTTTGGTCTCAGCATCAACTATGCTGAAGCATCAACATTTGGAAGTGCAATGCATACTACAACATCAACATCTGAAGGTACAAGTTATGTTGAAGCAACGCGTCATTGCTGAATCAAGCAAATCCGGACTCACCAAGTTCATCAAGTCCGAGTTCAACTCCTAAGAGGTATAAATCTCTGAACAAAAAAATTTTACATGCAATTCTTGTTATGTTCAGCCAGAAAATTGTGCTGAAACATTCAAAGAAAAAGCATGGAGAAAAGCAATGGATGAAAAGATCCAAATGATCAACAAAAATCAGACATAGAAATTTATTGACAAGCCAATTGATAATGGTGTCATTGGTGTCAAATAGATTTACAAAGTGAAGCATGATCCAAGAGGGTCAATCCAATGAAACAAAGTGAGTCGTCATCAGTCAATGATCATTTGCTCAATAAGGTGAGATTGAGTGAAAAGAAGAAGGGTTTACCTCTAGCAGGACAAAACAAAAGAAAGCACATGATGTTGATGACATAAGGCCAAGATTTGGAAGAAGTACAATAAGGAATCAAGCTGCCTCACTAAAGCTTTAGCATCTGAGTCGCTTCAAAGATTTCGTGATTACTTTCGGATTGAAAATTAAGAAGGGATGTTGAAAGGTTAATTTAGAATCCTAAAGTGACCTTCATTCCTCCAAATTACTTCAATACCAAATACCCAACAACATTGAGATTTATTTATATGTCGTTTTCAAATAATTATTTAAGTATTTTATCTCAAGTTTAAAGTATGAAATTCAATGAATTTATGTAAAATTTGAAATTTCAGTCTTACACAAATTTTAAAGTAAGAATTTTTTTTTTAAAATGTTAATTTTGGATTACACATGCTTACACCGACTCATGCATGGGTTGCGCACAATTATTCAACATGTTTGACCCAATTACGCACAATTATTCAACATGTTAGACCCAATTGCGCACGGTTCAATTTTTTTTTGTTTGTTTGTTTTCTTATTATTATTTTGGTTCGCAATCAAGTCACGCATGATAATTATTTTTTTTAGTATTTTTTATTTTTTGTAATTATTTAAACTTTGGTCGTGTACAAGTCTCGCACGAATTGCACACGAGTTGTGACCAATATTATATTTAGAACTGAAAAAAAAAAAACTAACAAATAATTGAAAATTCAGAATAATTACACTTTTAGCCGTTTCTTAAATGCGTTCCTAAGAGTGGTTAAATTCATCACATGTCATAGCTAAAATGGCAATTTTAGAATTTTCCTCATGATAGATATATAAAACAAGAAATTAGAAATCAACACTATTTTGCACAAAACTGTCACATTATGGCACACTTACCTGAAGATGGCTTGCTACTTGCATTCTGGTCAGGCCAGGGACATTCATGAGCTCAAGAATATCTTTGGGGTAACATCCTGCACACACACACACACACACATCTATAAATATATATCAATCAATTGAAATGTAAGTATATATATATATATATAGGAGCATACTTCCTTCTCCGAGGGTTCGGACAGCATCCATGAACAGATCGTGAAGCTCCTGAGTCCATTCTGTCCAGACCTTGCAGCCGTTATTATTTGCACACACGATTTCTTGTTGATCAGAGATAGTGGAGTCAGTAACACTCATGTCGTAAGAAGAAGCTTCCATGGACAACTGCTGTTGTTGAATGATATTGTTGAAATGGTTGCTTCTTCTTCTGAATCTACGCACATTCTCCCCCACCACCAGCTGCCACAGGTACTCTGCCATCCCCATTGTCATTGGCTTTGTGATGCATATTAGAGCTCCAGCTTCCACAGCCATCTTTGTCAGCACATAATCATCTTCATCCAGCAACACTGCACACACAAATTCATTTATAACTTTATTAATTTCACAATATCGTACACATTTTATGCATGTATATATATGGAATGGATCAAAGGAGAATAATTTTTATGATGAGAAATAATGATAAATCTCAGTCTTTTAAATTTTGATCCAACGGCCAAGAGTTAATAAATTCGTGCATTTTAGTGCAATTTATATGCACTTTAGGGTAATTAGATTTTGAATTTCATTTTAACTAATATTATATACATTATATAATTACCATATAAAAACTATGTACTTGTGCATTATATCCTTACCGTATATGCATTTAACGTAAAATTTAATTCATTTTGCGAAAATGAATATGATACATATAAACTACACTATAATGTATATAAAGTTTAAATAAATATAGTAGCTACTTACAAATGACATGCAAATCCTTATCAAGTGCAGCTTGGAGAAGCCTGAATCCGCACAAGTCGGGCGACTTGATGTTTTCCATCACCACATCGATCTTTGAGTTTCCACTTGATAGAATAGATAATCCAGTCGATGCATATTTTACACTAGTTACTGTATGTATCATGTATATATTTATTAATTAAATATTATAACTTGGCTCAATTAAAAATCGAGAAATTAATCTGGGAATGGATCCTCTACAGTGGGAAGGAAACTCCCTCCCCACCGTTAGCTTTTTTTTTTTTTTTTATTTTCAATTTTACTTTTGTTTATTTCGATTTCTTTTGAGATTCAAATTATTTAAAAAATTGATTATGAGATAATTACTATCAACTATAAGTAAATAATACATTGAGGCAATACCTTTACCAGTTACATCAACGAAAAGTGAATTAGAGAATAAAAATAAGGGTAAATAGGAAAAAATATCATAAATTATTGACGTTTTCGGAAAAATACCTTTATCTATTTTCATAAATTAAAAATACTCTAATCTTTACTTTCATTTATGAATTATACTCTGATCTATTGATATTTTGAGAACATACCCCTATGTAATTTTTATTAATTAAAAATACTCCAATCTTTAATTTTATTTATGAATTATACCAAAACGAGAAATATTATCGGCTTACTCAAAGATGGCAGTCAAAAAACTATCTTTGTCCATGTTAAATTTAATATACCAAAAAATCAATATTTGTTATATATTAATGCATTTATCTTCTGAAAAGTATTTAAAACTTTATGTTCTGCTCTTTTTTTTTGTTTCCTTCGATTGCTTGAATTTCTTTTTTTTTTTTTTTCAATTCGTGTTTGGACGTGTAATCTTGTATCGAAATGTAAGCGCCTTCGTTTGGATTGGACGTTACACCAACCGAAGGAAACAATAATACTCAATTCACTCCATAGTTAAAATAATGAGTTATAAATAAGTTTTTGTAAGAATTAATAATGAAATAATAATTTTAATTATGATTAAACAAATACTAATAAATAATTACCATTTTAAAACTAAAATAAAAATGATCTAATACTAATAATAATTATCATATGTATAAAATTAAAATTATCAAAAGGAGTTTTAATATTTATATATTTTTATCATTTTAACTTTATTTTTAAAATATCGATTCAGAACCCAAAAGATAGTTTAATTATCAATTCTAGACTCGAAAGATGATTTGTCAATCCAGAACCCGAAAGATCAAACAATTTCAATCCAAGGTCTGATATTGAGGTTATGGATTATCTTTCGGGTCCTGGATTGAGAGTTTTTGTGATCTTTTAGGTCTTGAATCGATAATTAAATTATCGTTTGGGTCTTGGATCAATGAAACTCTTATTATTTATTACCATTTGTTTGACCATAATCAAAATAATCATATCACAATTGCTTTTTTATAAATATTCATTATTTTAATTTATAATAAATTAGATATTATAATTTAATTATTAGAATTAGAGATAATTATTCTGTAATTAATTTTATAATATTTAAATTTCAATTAAAAAAATTAAACTATCAGGGTCTTATTTGATTGGGTGAGGAGTTCACAACACTGTGTTCTGTTTCCTTCACAGTAGGAGATCCATTCCCAAGATGCCTAGAGTCATAATATGATGTCCATAAATATGATGAATTAAAAAAATTAAATTAATTGCATTTACATATTAATTTAATAAACTGAGGCGATACCATTACCATCAACATCAACAAAAAGTGAATTAGAGAAAGAAAAAAAATAGCAAAATAAACAAATTAACAAGCACATCTGCATTTTCCCATCTAAGTATAGTAATGATGAAATCGACCAATATATATATGACCAAATAAATAAATTTTAAGAAAAAAATGAATGGCTTCAACATGATTGACGATGCCAAATGAACATAATTTTGTCTAAAAAAATTACATACATACCTTTGAGGAAGTAGTGTTGAAGCATGTCCACAGTTGGCGCCTGGAGATTTATGTCATGATCCACAAGTAAGACATTAAGCCTCCTCTTCTCAAGCATGAATGAAGGAACTCTCGGCATCCAATTCATGATATGTATTGCTTCTTTTTTTTTTTTCCTAAACCTTAAAGAATTATTATTGACGAAAATGTTGATGTGCTACAATGCATAACATGCAAAGTAGTACGTCTTATTCACCTTGTAACGCTTATTACGAAATTTGATTATACTCGTTCACAAAATCTAATTTGTATTATGGGCGCTTTTTCACCGACATTTCGTTGTTTCGGTAAGTGTTATGATTTTTATAACAACAAATAATTGCGTCATATATACATCATAATCACTAACTATAACGGGTACAATATCGATTAAAGAGGTCATGCTTTTTCATTAAATCATTGTCTTTTGAGAATTGAAAAACAATTTTGTATGAAAGGAAGCAGACACAAAAGAGATGTAGACCATGAATATATTTCTCTAGCTCTAAAGGGTCGATATTAATTTTTTGAGTCTCTCTAATAATATATCCACCAACACTATTAAGTTTGATTTTCTAAAAAAAAAAAAAAAAACACTATTAACTTTGATATTATGAGTAGTGGTTACCGAAATCTGTAATAATTTATGAAATTTAAAGTTAAATCACTCTATATGTTAAAAGTAAAGGAAAAGTAAATACTTGCGATCATATATCATTCATTTATAAATTTATTCCATATACATCTACAAAAATATAACTTTTTATGAAGAAAATAAAAAGTACGAAAAATCTCATCGTAATATATACGTAATGCATGCATGGATTAAGAAAACAAGGTTACAAGGAATTCTGATGTGTTCTTTAATTACTAAAAGAACTTTTTAACTCACTTTATTCAAGGCTTTCACCTTATTGATTAAAAGGGAAAATAGAGTAAATATATTTCCCCATCTTTTAAATTAGGGGATTATTACCCAATGTTTTTTATCCCAAAGGTTAATTTTATTAGGGAATTTTATTTCTCATTATTGACTTAACAACATTTCTCATTATTGATTTAGTCATTAAGTGCCATGTGATGCTGATATGACGTTGGCTTACTGCCACATGACGTCATGTGGCATTTTTTATTTTTTTAATAATTTAATATTTTTCAAATATAGTTTAATTTAATTATTAATATATTTATGTATATATATTTTTTTCTTTTTAATAGCTTTTAATTGAAATAATATTATCTATATTATTATTGTTATTATTATAATATATATATATATATATATATATATATATATAAAATATTATTAAAAACATTATATTATTTTTTAGATACGAGAATTACGCCTATTTTGGATCTGCAATCTGCACAAATTTGATTGCCAACTTCAAATAATAGACTTTCCAGCGGTCCACCCTCTCTCGTGCACCTTATAAGGATGCATAAGCAAAACATATAAGTTGCATAATAAAATTAAATTGGATTCTCAATTATTAAGTTGCTAAGTGTTAGGAAGTAATTCTATTTATTTGTTATTTTCATGTATTAAAAGATTGTATAGAAATTACCAAGTTAGAAGTATCTCTATATTAGTTTAGTTCGCATAAACTTGTAAAGTCCTGTTAGGATATATTGAGTTGTAATAGAACTCACAAAGCTGATCAAGACAAACTGGGTGAAAATTCAAAGCCCCAGTTTGGATCGTGTGAAGTGAAAGGAGAGACTAGCTTCCAGTTTAAAGCTAATTACTCAGAGAAACTGACCGAAGACAACAACCTCAATCATCTCCAATTTACAAGTTTGTTTATACTCACACGAAGAGACAAAGACAATAAATCAAAGGAATCATCAAAGACACTTTAAGAATGGAGATTCATTAAAGACTGAAGAAACATGAACTAGTTCAGATTCCTCGGACTGGCAAAGTTGTTCTGACACGAAAGCATAATGTCGACATCCTATGTCGGAAAAGGACGTTGCAGGTGCAGAACTTCAGGAAAAACGTCATGCTCCCGTCAGAAAAGAGTCGCATCAGATTGGACGAATGTCTCTAAACGGCTACAATTTGAAATGCTCCTACTTCGTCTTTAAATACACGAAGTATTCATTGTGAAATATATATAAATCAAAAATAGCAATGACACTCCGCAAGTGAAAAATCGAGCATTTCTATCATCAATGCTAACTCTCATCCTACTGTGTATTATCTCTTGAACACGAGACTCGTAGCTTCTAAGTTCGAGTCATATTATTGGTGTTCTTTCTCTCCTAGAAAGAACACAATAGTCACTGCATATCTCCAACAATAATTCTTACGGACGTCTAGTCAACCAATTCGACAGTTCAAGAGGAGGCTGCGCAGTGGGCTCACACTCAAAATTTGTGAAGCCAAAGGAACTAGAGGTCTGGACGAGTATGCTAGTGGACTGGTAGACACTAACATCTACCAACTAACTATACATCGCTAGACCACAAAAAGTTGAGTAGATTTACCTTACCGGGATTCCATTAAATAATAAGATTCAACTTTATTTATATATAAATTATAATAGTGTGATTACTTTATTGGAAAAGAAGATAATTTGTATTAAATTTAAAAACCCGTATAATTTAAAGTTTGGACTTAGATGCCCTATTGAATAAATCCACGTAATAATCTTTTCATTTTTTGTTTCTTATATTAGTAATTAGTTATATGAATGTGTGTTTATTCCCTGAATTGTGAAAATAAGATTATGCAAAATTTCATTTTTGAAATGTAATTTCATTGATATAATCTTCATTTAATTAGAAAGCTTTCAACTCACTGCATTGATTTGGGCTATCTAAGGAAATTTGATGTTAAAATTTACTTATTTATTTATGTTTTTGTGGGTTAAAGGATCTAAGGTCTAATTAGTCTAGATAGTCTCTAGATTAGCTTTAATTTTGTGCAAAATGTAAAGTCATGTAAGGTCTTTTTATCGAGTTGTAGGCTGGAGCTGATTTGAAGAGCAGACTGATGAAGCAAAAGACTTAAACAGATTGAAGCTCAATATAGAACTGACTAGTCTGGGTCTTTATAGAAAACTGACAAGTTTGGAACTGACCAGCTTGGAGCTCACCAGTTTCAATCATCAAAATTTGCTAGTCTGGGGATCGATGCCAAATTGAATGATGACTTCAGCCAGCATGGACTTGCCAGCCTGAAGACTTCAGAATGGAATCTTAGTTTTAGTCCCCGCGCATAGAGACAAAGAGAATTGTCTGATGAATGATACTCACAAAGTACAGACTATTGGAGATTCCTTAAAGTCTGTAAGTTTAAAATTTTAGTCGAATACTATCGTTCTGACATAAATGTGAACAGTCACTATTGAAGTCAGAAAAGGCGGGAAAAGGTACAATATTTTACGGAAAGGCTACCTACAAGCGCAGAGGACAAAATCATCGGATCGGTCGAACATCAGATGTGTCTAACGGCTATGAAGATTTGAATCTCAACCTTTCGTCTATAAATAGCCGAAGACTTCAACAGATTCAGATATCCGAACACGCTATTAACGAACAAGTTGAAACTCTATCAAAATCTCTACACAATCGTTCGAGGTTTTCAAAGCTTTTCCATGTGTCACCGTTGTGAACATGAGACTCAGATTACTTTGTTCTTGAGTTATTTTGGTTTTCTTTGTCTCCAAGAAAGAATGCAATAGTCATGTACGCTCTGTACTTTGACTCTGACAGGCGATCTTGCCTCCAAGCTGACAGTTCTGAGGTGAACTATAAAGACCTCAATCCGGCAACGAGAAGGTTGCATGGTGTGCCCAAACTCCAGGAGATGCAAAGTGAAGAAAGTGCAAAGGACTGGGCGAGTGAGCTTATGGACTGAAGGACGAGGCATTCTTCAGCAAACGACAGATCGTGGGAGCACCTTGTATTCATACACCTAGTGGATTTCCAGACTTATGTCTGAAGAGTGGACGTAAGACCTTTTGGTGTTCGAACCACTATAAATCCTTTGTCTATTTACTGCTTTTTGTTATCATTTTACGTATTTTAATACTCAACACTCAAGCGTTGAAGTATAGACTGAAACTGACTTAACACCTATCGGACTTGAAACAAAAATTGAGCTTCAGAAAACCAAACTCAGGCTGACACTCAATTTGAATAAGTGCAAGTACCTATTATTAAATATTTTGTTGTGCAACTTATAATTACTCTGAAAATTCGGGACCAACATGCTCTAGGAAGGAGAAGATAAAAATAAAATAAAATCAATACTTATTTTTAAAAAAATAGCATAAACAAATATCTACAAATCATTCTTTGATAGATTGAACAATTTTGAGCTAGTACCTTAAATCATATAATTCCTCAAATACTCAATATCTATTAGGTTTTTAGGTCATAAACTGATTAGCTGGTTCAGCAAGAGGCAACATTTCGTGGCTACGTCAACCACTGAAACTGAATATGTGGCAGCAGCCAGCTGTTGTGCTCAAGTGTTTTGGATAAAGCAGCAGCTAAAGGATTATGGAATAGAAACTGGATGTGTACCTATTTATTGCGACAGCAACAGTGCTGTCTGCATTTCGAAAAATCCAGTTTTACACTCCAGGACGAAGCACATAGATATTTGTCATCATTTCATTCGAGATCATGTTGAGGAGGAGGATATCTCGGTGAAATATATTAGAACTGAGGACCAGTTAGCGGACATCTTCACCAAACCGCTACCTGAGGCTCGATTCAAAGAGCTATGCATCAAACTAGGTCTTCTAGAGTTTGATGAAATCTCAAGAGAAGGAGATGAAAAATGATCCGATGAATAACAGTATGGTTTATTATTTAAGTCATACACACCATTTATGAGACTTTTCACTAAATATTAAAGTCGAAGGGAAAACGACTACTTCATTCATTAAGTAAGGAGGAGGATACAATGTCCAAGCAAAACACAAGAAATCTATATTTACAAAAAGTGGGTGGATATACATCTTGGTGGGTAGTAATCGATGGCAACCAGTTTGGACCCATCTTCAGTAAAGAGAGGTATCCTCTTCTCAATGAGCCAGCCCAGTTGCATGTCGTATGGGATGGTGACCTCAGGAAGATTACGAAAGGCCATCATCAGGCGATCAAAGATGAAAGCTGCCCAGTCTACTTCAGCCTGGTCCTCAAATGCCATCATTGCTTTCCATACTAGCGGAGAAAAGTTTGTATACAGAAATGTGTTTCCAACTTCCATCTGGTTAATTATGTCAAAAGTCGCTCTATAGCACGGCTTGAGGAACTCGCTAGTCACAGTTGGATGGAACCCTACCTCTGCTACCCTCCACCGCTGCCACGCTGACCACTCAGGCGCCATGTCATCATTGAGATAGTCCTTGACCGGGATGCCGTTGCGTCTAAGCCCGAATTTGACAGCAAGATAGTCAGCAGACAGAAAGAACTCCTCCTCATTAAGATCGAAGTAGATCTCTTTTTCTGTGACAGTGGAATTGTAGGCGAGCACCTTCAGTAAATCCTTGTGGAAGGAATGAGGCTCCTTGGTCACAAAGATCTCAAGACCATTGGCCTGCAGTTTTTACATCACCTCATTGAAGATGACGGGACTTTTCCAGTTCTGTCGCAAGAACCCATCTAAATCCAGGATGTTGTTCCTTCGGATAGAGATCCTAGAAATTTTGTTCACAATGCTAGATGAAGGATTCATTTTCTTCAAAGATATTGCATGGAGCAAAGAAGCAAGTGCTGATATGAGGTGACAAATATTACTTCGTGACAAAGGTATTTATTAGAGATCTCTATGCGACGATCGATGAGTTAAAATTAAATGCCAACCACTGCGTTGCATCACTCCTAAATGGACATGAATGCCAAGAAGACTGGAGGCTAAGAGTGGAGCCTCAGTGTCTAGCCAAATCGTAGGTGTACGATTACGATCTCCCAAGATCTCACATTAACTCCTAAGGAAGGAGTTCAGAAACTGAGAGTCCACAAAGCTGCGCCATGGAAAACCGTATGACATATACAGTTAAAGTTGTGCTATTAGGAATTCACTCAAGATTGGAACGAAGAAACAGTTCTATTTCATTTCATTAAGAGGTGCATTACATCAGCACAATTCAAAAGAAATGTACAAAATAAGTTTATAAGAAAATGATTAATTTTGATCAGCGAGGGAGACGACGCCTCGGAGGATAGAAGTCCGAGTCCTTGATGTTGATCAAACCTTGAACAAGGGATGGAATCTCATGCTCCAGAAGCCAGCTCAGTTGCATCCCATGGGGAAGTGGGATGTCAGGGAGAATTTTGAAGGCTTCCTGCACCTGGTTGAATACATAGGAGGCCCAATCGACCTCCTCCTCTTCAACAAAGGCCACCATAGCCTTCCAAGCTAGAGGCAAAAAGTCCTTGTCCGATAAAGAATTGGCAATGATCATGTGATTAACGATATCGAAAGTCAGGCTATATCTGGGCTCTTGCCAAACTGATGAGACCGTCGGGTGGGAATCGACATCAGCATCCCTCCATCTCTGCCAAGCAGACCATTCGGGCGCAGTTTTATAATTAAAGCAGTCCATGACTGGTGTATCCCCTCGAGGAAGCCCAAAATAGATGAAGAAGGACTCAGAAGACCAACAAATCTGATGACCATCGATGTTGCCTAAGATTTCGATTTCCTCCGAAATATAGCTGTTAAAGGCAAACATCTCCAGCATGTCCTCTTGGAATTTGAAAGGCTCTTGGGGTCACAAACTTCTCAAGACCATTTACATCTAAATTCTCCATCACTGCGGTGAACACCCGATGATTAGTCCAATATTGGACCTCCAATCCAGCCTTGTTGAGGATCTTTTTACGATCAATGGAGATATCACCAACAGAAGTCATATTGTTCGATGAGTAAACTGAAAATTATTCCTCAAAGATCTAGGAGATGGTTGGTTGTGTGCTTATCAACGTCTTGAAGAAGAAGTATTTATGGGATAATCATGCGACGTTCGAGACGATGACTATTCATTTTTATGCATGGAATGACGTTTCAGGAAGACACAATGTTCCACAATTTATATTCAGAATCTGAAACGTCAACAATGAACACCTGACAACCGCCGTGTGCGAGTCAAAATTGGACATGTGTTCATCAGTTCAAGGATAACATGCGTATGTAATCGAGTTGTCAGAAGGCAAAAGTACAAAATTACAGCCTACGCAAAAAAATTTAAAGATATGGGGTAAACCATTCATCGATGACAAAAGATGGTGCGAAGTACATATACTAAGGAAAAATGGAAAAATACATCAGCTCAGTTTTTCTGGAGGCAGTCAAGGGGTGGACATCCATCTAAGTGGGGTAGTAGTCGGATCCAATTAGATTCGACGGACCTTCCTTCAAGTATGAAATTTGTTTCTTAAGGAGTCATCTCAGCTGCATGCCATAGGGGATAGTGACTTCAGGCAGTTTCAGCAGGGCGCTCTGCAGACGATCGAAGATGAATCCTACCTAGTCCACCGAAGCTTGGTCCTCAAACGCCAACATTGCCTTCCAGACAGACGGCGAGAATTCAGTTTCATCAGAAGAATTACAGACCACCATCTGATTAATGACATCGTAGGATACTCTGTAACGCGGCTTGAGAAATCCACTCGACACAGTTGGAAGAAATCAATGTCCCACACTCTCCAATCCTGCCAAGGTGACCATTCTGATGCCGTCTCATTCCATCGATACTGCAAAACTGACGTTCCACTTTGAGAAAGCTCAAACACATCTGCAAAATGATCAGCTGACCAGAAGAATTCCTCTCCATTGATGTTGTTGTAGATCTCCTTATCGAAGACCTTGGCATGGTAAGTCACCAACTTGAGCACATCTGCATGGAAGGAATTAGGTGTTATTGTTACAAAGCGCTCAAGATCATGTGCCCTCAAGGTTTCCATCACTCCGTCATGTACTTCTGGAAGTCTCCAGTACCGAGCACCAAGTCTTTTCTCATCCAGAATCTTATTTCTCTGAATGAAAATCTTCCTCATTTCCCTTGAAAGATTAAAGGGAGAAGAAGAAGAAGAAGAAGAAGATGAGGAAGACATATTTCTTGAAGATCGGATATATTTTGGATTTCTAAAAGATGAAGGATCGTGTGGTTTTCCGACCTCAAAAAAGGGACATTTATAGGGTATCTTGTGCATCAATCGAAATGGTGGCAAATCACTTAAATGCCGGATACGACTCCTCTCAGTTTAGAGTCAGAAATCGATAAATCAGCATTCAATGCCCACCAACCGCATCGAGCCATACAGAATGGATATATGGGTATTAGAACAGTATATGGACTTAGAGTCAGTAAAGGGGTCAAAATTGTAATAATATTGATTCTCAAACTTCACATTAAAGTTCAAGAACTAACTGAAAGCTGCACAAAGAAACTGTCAAGATCACAGTGTTACTATCGAAAGAAAAGACAGTTTCTAACTGGCGACTAAAGGGACATAACAGCTCAGTTCTTCGTTATAAAGGTAGTTCTGAACTACCTTAAGCAGATTTATGAAGAAATGAGATAAAAAAGACTGCGTTAGTCAAAGGCGCGAATTTTCGAATTTGATGAAGGTTTCGGCTGCACGTCGCATTAAATGCGGACAACTCAGTGGCGTATCACTTGGGGCCACGTCAACTCTCCCATGCGCTACTGAACGGCGTGCCAGACAATGTGAACAGCCACCTACGTCAGCATATATCTCAGTCGTTCAATGCAAAAAGGGGTTTCAATCTCAGCCTATGATCCTGTTAGATGATCATTCACCAAAATCTCTTAAACCCTATGATTTTGTCGACGTCTTCGACATTCACTTTTAGACACCCTACTCTCTGCAAGTCAATCCTTCAAGAAAATTTAAGGTCTCTACTCCAAGTCCTCTAAATCATCCACATTCCATCTCCCAATCATGCCGAAAGAGAAGACTCAAATCAGGGATACCAGCACCTTCAATAACCCTGAACACTTCATAGTCACTGAGGAGACCTCACAAGATGAATTATTTCAAATAGTTGATGAGGTCGGCCTCTGATCACTGTAATTTCTACAGATTAATTATAGAAATAGTGGCAAATA
>JAPKLW010000741.1:254117-269383 GCA_026898455.1 Plectranthus barbatus
CCCCAGACCTATCCAGTTACACCAACTCCATAAGGATTGGTGTTAAAGGATAGGTCTGGGGTTCGATCCCCCGCTATCAACAACCCACTGGGTAAGCCAGAGAGGGGTTGGGGTGCATCGGGCTGCAGACCTGACAGTCCAAACCCGGAAGGTAGTTCGCCCGCAAGGGGCAAGGCCCGAGGGGGACGGCTGTTACACCATCATTCCAGTTTTTTTCTCTCGTCAAGTTCTTTTCACTATCGTCAATTAATTTCCTTATTTTTTTCAACTTCAACATTCATCTTCATCGTCGATTATTTCGACAATCTATGTTTGAAGTATGTCGAGCGAAGGCACTAGTGCAAAGGTAAGTTATTGATGAATTAAATTGCTCCACTTAATTTTTTTGAACTGCAAGTATTACTCATGAATTGCAGAAATTTGTATTAATATTATTGAAGTGAATGAACATTTTGAATTTTTATGAGTCGTTGTTTACTATTATTGATGTGAATGTGAATGAATCCATCAATTTATTATTAATTTTTGTTATTTGGGTCTCTATTTAATTTATTGAAAACTTTGTAAATGTGAATGAATTCTCTAATGTTTACTTATGTATTATTTGTGAATTGACATAGAAATTAATTTCCTATACTAAAATATATGTAATTTCAACATGTGAATGGATTAGTTCGACCGCAGAAGACCTTCAGAGATTTGATTCTTCATTGTTGTTTTTGGATAGAGTTAGCGGAATCCAAAGATCAACTGTTCCAAACTTAAACGATCCTCTGCCGGAATATGATTATGAAGCATTTAATCTGAATCACGAGGTCAATAGAGGGCATACTGAGGCCATTGTGGAGTCTGATAAAGATGATGAAGCTAGTTTGGATACAGAGTCTTTTGAGGGTGAGGAAGATGACCAGTTTGGTGCGTCATTGTTGAACAGTACCATTGCAGATTTTACTACATGGATCAAAAGACAAGGTGGTATGGGTACAATAGTATCAAGTCTACTTCCAACCCACCCATTACTTGACATGTCCAATTTGGTAAGTTCACAATTGAATAATTGATCACTTCTAGTTATTCCGATAGACACCTTAGATTCACCAATAGTTCGGGATTTGGAAGCTATATTAAATTCAGAGTTGTCAAAAGGCTTTATTTTCGGGAGCAAAGCGGATTTATATGTAGCAGTTGGCCTTTGGCATATGGAGCACCGTATTAAATTTAAGATGTCTCGTTCTTATAAAAGGCATGCAGAATATAGCTGCAAATGCAGTGCCAATTGTATATTCTTACTACGTGCAGCTGCAAGAGATGGTTGTTGGCAAGTATATAAGTTCACTCCGGAACATAGTTGTATCAGAAACCTAAACAACATCAGAAGCAATTCCATTCGATCAAAGGTAGTGGCAACTTATTTTGCCTGGAGCATGCGTCGCCAAGGATCATTAACTAAACCTCAATATATAATGGTGGAATTACAGCAGGCCTTCGGTGTTAAGATCAACTACAGCAATGCTCTTCGAGCTAGAAATGGTGCCATCTCAATGCTTTATAGTGGCTTAAAAGAGTCTTTCCAAATTCTACCAACGCATTTAGAGATGCTTACACGGTGCAATCCTGGCACCATTACTGATCTGGATATCGCATCAGATGGTCATTTCCAACATTTATTTGTCTCTTTAGGTGTGTCTCGGTCTGCTTTCAATTCATCTTTATTAAGGCAAGTCATTGTTTTGGATGCCACACACCTAAAGGGAAGGAATAAAGGTGTGTTGTTAGTAGCTGTCACCAAGGATGGAAACGAGCAGATCTTCCCTCTTGCGATTGGGGCAGCACGAATCAAGAATGATGAGAGTTGGAGATGGTTCATGTCTCGACTGTGGATAGCTTTTGGATCTCACGAGCAATTGTTGTTCGTTTCAGACCAACACATCAACATATCTAATGCGATGAGTACAATCTATCATGATGCCACACATGGGTTATGTTCTTATCATCTTCAAAACAAATTGACAATGTTCGGCCCGCCTATTGTGAAGTTGTACCACAAGGCAGCCTATGCTTATCGATCGATCAACTTTCAGAAGGCAATGGACCAAATTCAATAGCATTGCCCTTCAACTTACAACAAGCTCATTTTGGTCGGGCCCGAAAGGTGGGCTAGGTCACAATGTCCAGTTCGTTGATTTAGTTTCCTGACTTCAAATGCGGCTGAAGTTTTCAACTCAAGGCTATTAGATGCAAGACGTCTGCCCATTTGTTCCATTATTGACCAATTTAGGGACATTGTCGAAAAATGGTTCGATCAGAGAAAGGCAAAAGCAGTTGCAAGAAATGATGAGTTAACTGAGGAAGTTGTGGCTAAACTTACTCCATTGGTGGAACTTTCGAACACATACACAACCGTGGCCATATCAGAGCATAAATTTAAAGTCAATGATAGCAAGATAATATGGAATGTCGATCTAGAGGAACATGTGTGTGACTGTCGTGAGTTTCAGTTGAATCTTATTCCATGCTCTTATGTCGTTGCTGCAATTTGGTTAGTTAAACATGTCAATACATTTATTGTTTTTATATGTAATAGAGATTATCATTATTTTTTTACTTTACAACATGAAGGGTGACAATATATACGATTACATTTTTCACTACTACAAGACATCCAATTGACGAGAAATATACGGGGGAATAGTACACACCCTTCCTCCAAAAGAAGAGTGGGTGATATCATCTGCAACAGAAGCATGTTTGTGTTACCTCCAACTGTGACTCATCAAGCTGGTCGACCAAGAAATCATCGTCATCCATCGGGAGCAGAGGCTGGTCAAACATCCACTGAGTGACAACTAGCTCACAAAAATGTAATATTTGTTGATCTACAGGTCACACAAAACGTAACTGTTCATAGAGAGTTCAGCCCAATTAAATTGTTAGTATTATTTACTGATTGATATTTTTCTTAATAATATAGTCATATTTATTTAGATTCCCCTTCATCCATTATCAGTGGTTGTTGGTCCCAGATCAGAGTACGTATGATGTGCAGCGGAAGTATAAAGACAATTATTCGCACTCTTAAACGCAGGCAGTTCAGTTTCAACTCAACTCAGTTTTTAAGTAACAGTTTTAAAAACGACAGTTTTTGTTAGCCAGCAGATTAGGTTATCAATTTACAGTTATGAGCTGTCAACAGTTATACACTTCAACACTTTCAGACAAGTGTTGAAGGTTTCAAAACAATTGAAAACTGTATGATGCATATAGTAAGTAAAGCTGTAAATGAGGCAGGATATTTATTGTGGTTCGGATCGTTAAGTCCTACGTCCACTCTTCGGAAAATGATCTGGTAATTCACTAAGTAATAAAGATACAATCCTCACGATCTATAGCTAAATGCTGTAGAAACCTCCATCCATAGCAGAATGGATCACTCGCCCAGGCTATTGTTCTTCACTCCTTCTTCAAATCCTCGAAGCCAGGTACCACCCCGAAGTCTCTTCAGAACTGGTAGTTTTCAGAATTGGATTTAGGACAAACCTCCCTTCTCCTTCTCCGGTGGGTGGATGGTTCAGTTCTTCCCAGAACGTATGATGGTCGGCAGTTGCCCGTAATAACCTTTTTTTCCTTAGAAAAGAAGGCTGTTGTGTTCTCACTTGAAAAGTAAGAACACCAAGAGAGTAGATTAAGTCGAAGGACTTAATCCTCGTGCACACAGGGTCACACGGTAAATCTCGAAAGATTCCTTAAGCAATAATGCCTCGTGTTCAATAAATGAACCAGGAAAATAATGTTGTTCAGTTGAAAGCTTTTAGAGTTTTGAATTCGGCAGAGTGACGACAAGATTCGATCTCATGTATGTATGTATGTCTCTGATCTTCCTGCTATTTATAGTTGGAGATTTGAAAATAGCCGGTAGAGACATTTTGGAGGATGTCCAATCAGTGTCCATCATTCTCTGTAAAGTAGACCTGCTCCTCTGCCTTTTCTGAAACATTGCTATGTTTTTTGCAGGGAAATTTGTACTTGATGTGTCAGACACCGAACAACGTTGTACGCTAGTCGTAACTGAGTGTTTCTTCGTCTCTTATCATTGACTTCTTTAATGTTCTTTTATGACTGTTCGACATCTAGCTGTTGACGTATTCTTTTGACGTGAAACTGTCCTGACCTGAAACTGTGAGCGCCTCTCGACAGTTTCTTTATGAAAATTGTATCCACAATTTTCTTTGATATATAATCCTTTACAATTGAAATACTGTCTGCACAATTTTCTCATCCGTTACTCTGCTCAGTTTTTCTCGTCCTTTATCCTTGACAGTTTTCTTGTCTGGACGGCTTCTTCTTCAGAACTGTTTCACAGTTTTTGACAGTTCTCTTCTCCTAGACTATTGCAACTCGATCATCCTATACAAGGATTAAATGAGGTAATAACTCTAAGGCCTAGACTTTGGTACACAGTTTTGACACATCAAAACATCAAATTTAAAGGTGGGATTTTTACATCAACACCTAACAATTTTCCCCTTTTTGATGTTGTCAAAACCATTCCTCTAAGTCTATCAAAGTGGCTAGAAGATGCAGTTGATCTGAGTTTACAAGGTTTGTCAATCTAATACTACTCAGAACTGTGCTTCTTCTACACTCGACCTACTCTAATTGATCTTTCCCCTGAATGAGAGAGAACATTCTCGATTAATATGAATCAAATTAGAGCGATAAGAGAAAGGATTGCTGATCACACTAGAATATGTGAATTCAGCTAGTCAAGAATCAAGGTAAGAGACAATGAGTAGTTGTCTTCAAACCAACAATTTTACACTTTTCACTATATGTGTTCGATTACAAGTACATGAAAAGTTTTAAAACTGCGGTAATAAAAGAAGTCACAAAACAAAGTTCAGATTAAACAGAATTACTCCTTTTGCTTGTCTTGATCCTTGTCCTTCTCCTTTTCTTGTATTGAGGAATCTGCATCCTTGGGCTTTGAGGAAGTTGCGGCAGAAGTAGAGGATCAGCTTGCACATTAAGAGTTGTGGCCACTTCCATGAAGAGTTTCACCTCTTGTTCTCTAGAAGCCTTTATTGCTTCTAATTGCATTCTTATCTCTTCATCCTGCAATCTCTACTCCTCTTCTCGCCTCTCTATCATTTTCAACTGCAGTTTCATAGTCTCATCTCTTCTCTCTTCCCCCTTTTTGAAAAAATCAAAAATAGTAAGCATCCGCTAATCCATTTCCTGTCTCAGAATATCAAGGGGAAGATGAGGTGCAGCTACAGAGATGGGATCGGGATACATTTTTCTTTCAAATGCAGCAGCGCTCCAGAGTCTCCGCTGGTTTGACTCTGAGATGTAGCAGTAGATGGCTTTAGTTGAGGATGAGCTCTGTTGTTTGCTTCATCTTCACCTTTTTGCTTTGCTACTGCTGCTGCTTCAATTCTTGCTTTTTTGGCAGCGACATCTTCTTCTTGTCTATAGGCTACAGCAGCTGCTGCTTCTTCCTCTTTCCTTCTTAGTTCAACTGCTGCTTCTTCTTCTTGCTTTCTCTTTAGCTCTGCAGCTTCTTCGACTCTTGTTTCTGTTGTTCTGCCTTAAGTCTTTATTGCTCAGCTTTGCGTTTTAATTGTTGGATCTTTTCTTCTTCTTTGAGAATTTTCTGAGCTCTTTGGACATAATATTCTTCAGCCGATTTAATGTGGAATAACCGCTGAAACTGCTTTTTTGAGAAGCGATTTCACTTGACGTTAACGAACGAGCTCAACAGCTTTCTCGGTAATTTCTGCAAGAGTTATTGCTTGAGAAAGTCTGATTGCTTAAGCTAAGGTCTCTTCATCTTCTTTTCTGAGCTGTTTTTCTAGCTCCATTTCTTTTTCCTTTTCTAGCTGAGAGAGATGTGCCCTGAACATTTTCTCCTTTTCATTTATTTTCTATCGCTGTTCATTCAGTTGCTCAAGGGCAGCGTGATATTCAATGATCTTTCTTCTGATGGTTTCCAGATTCGACGCTTCTCTGTTTGTAGCATTCTCATGTTGAAAGGAATTTTGATCAGTTCCTCCTGAATTGAAGAAGGGAATGTTCTCTTGTTCTGCTTCCTTAATTGATTCTTCTTCCTCTTCGGAATCTTCAGAGGCGGTCTTACCATCCTCAGGCTGTTCTGATCTTTGAGATGTTGTTTTCTCAAAATTAGATGATGAGGAGCATGTCATCTCTTCAAGATCTACATGCTTGTCTGCTGCATAGATTCCAAGTCCCTCAAGTTGAAGACGTTCAATATTGTTAGCAGACATGTGCTCCGGATTTAGAGCAGTCTCTGGTAGTTTGGAGGATTGACCAACCCCTTCAAGTGTAGCATCGAATTCCAATTTCTTGGCAACTATCCTCATTGATTTTTCATGATTCGTCTTCCTCTTTTTCTTACTTTGGGGATGTTCACGGACAATTTGTTTACCTTTTACAGCTTGTTGTGAACCTTCTCCAGAGTTTATCTCTGTTTGTTTCCTCTTATTCCTTTTTCACCTCTGTTCATGTTTCTAAGCTGAGGTGCCAGTTTTCTTAGATTTCTTGGGACCCTCGACAGTTCGAACTGGCGGAATGGAAGCGAGACTTTCAGTCATCTCAGCATCTACTTCCTTGTCTTCAAAACTGTCATGCCCTTCATCATCACCATCGTTTCCACTATCATCTCCTTTATCTCTTTGAGTAAAACGGTAGACTGGATCCTTTGGTGGAATGAAATCAGACGGTATCAGGTCTTCCCCCTCATTTCGTATTCCTAGAATGCTCTCAAGGAGGTAGCTAGCCTTCAAGCCAAAACTGACACTAGTAGAAAATGTGCCATTCTTTTGGATGCCCTTGTTTTTCTTCGCATTTTCCAGCAATCTCCCAAAGATGTATGTTACCCAATCTCCTCCAGGGTAGTCATCAAGGGCCATCATCAAGGTATATTTGGGACTACTTAACTCAGATAAGGATCCAATGCCACAATAGATCATCCTTAGAGCGATCTCACTGAGTATATTATAGAATGTGTTCAGTTCAGATACTTTGGTGGCGGCTCTGAATTTTTCATTAACCTCTGGCTTCTTCCATTTCAACCAATGAGTCTTCAGAGCCTCCTTATCATCACGGAGATAGCTGACGATGTGGACTCCTGTCTTGGGTAGATGAAGATGTTGATCGACGAGATCATGATCAACCCTTATATCCTGTAATGCAACATTCGTATGGAAGAACTGATTTCGTACATAAAATATTGCATTTTTGTAGAACTCGGCTACGCGATTTGGGTTGAATTTTCGGGGACTGGCAGTCAAGAACCGCATTAGATTTTCTTTTATGAGTTTTGCGGCGATCTCTGTAGCAATTGCCGTGTCTTCCGTGATTGAGGTGAAATTCTTCCAATTCAAGATTTTCTCCTTTACGACTTGCGATGCCCGAAACTGATGGTTGGTGAGGCTGATAAGCTCATTATTTCACTCACTTATCTATATTAGTTTTATACTATTTTATGTAGTTTTATTGAGTTTATATATATATTTTATGCATGATATCAATATTAGGTGTGTTTTGATGTTTATGCAGGGATTTAGGCCAAATTCAATGGAAACCCATTCCAAGAGCAGCAGATGTTCAAAGAAACAGTCACAACTTCTTTCACCGTTGGAATCTGAGCTAATGGAGCATATCATTTGAAAGATCTTTGAGATAGCTTTCCAACGCAACTGGAATCGGGTCAATCAGAGTTCGGATGAGGAAGTTATGGCCAAAACCGTGAGACCGCGCAGGAAGGGCTGAGTCAATATTTCCGCGTCGAACGACGCCAATTGGAAGCGGTCGACGAAGCATGAAATGGAGACTCGGTCGACGTGAATCAGAAGCGGTCGACGCGTGCATGTCTGCTGGGGCGGAAATCTGATAAAAATCGGATTTATTCATATCTTTAGGCCTAGATTTGATAGGATACACCCCCACCTCTATAAATATCCTAATAATGTCGATTTTCAGAGTACCTTATCATCTTTTTATCATTCCTCATTCCATATTTTAGATTTTTAGAGATTCCAAGAGTTCTAGGGTTTATGTTTGAAGACAAGTTTTTGTGGGAAGACATTCCAACTCAAGTTTTTTTATGCAAATCAGGTTTTATTTTTCTATGATGAATATTACTCTGAATATGTGTAACTAATCTCTTACTCAGATTCTAGGGTTTCGAACTATCATTGTATGCATGTTTTGATTAATTGAATTATTTTCCCTTTCCCTTCGTAGTTTGTGAAATCTGTTCTTATTCATAATCTTGATTTGTTGGCCACTTATTAGGATTATCTAGTTGAATTCTAGAGACGTAACTGTAATAGTTTTCAATCGAAAGAGATTTTTACAATATAATTTGATTTCTTGTCGTAACTGAAGGAGATTAATTGTAGGAATAAATCTGTAGAACTTGGGAGTTAGTTAATTTATCTTGAGACCGAGAGGAGATAGGTAGTTGACTAATCTACTTTACGAATTGTCAGACAAAGAAGTTCGTAATAATTTTCTGATGTTTCACTACGAAGAGGAATTAAAATTGGGAATTAATCAATTCATTCATACATGTTATACTTGATAGGTAGATATCCCTGGAATCTGTGCTTCTCTTATTTGATTTCAAAAGCTTTTCAAGTTTCCTGTTTAACTTTCGATTGCAAAGATTGCGATTTCCAAAACAACCAAAACCTTTTCATTCGATTTTCCTAATCAATATTCTCAAGAACGCCTGATTTAGTACTTCAAGATTATTCGTTATTTCATTCCCCTGGATCGATAACCTTTGGGTTTACAAATTTATTTGCCACTATTTCTATAATTAATCTGTAGAAATTACAGTGATCAAATTGGCGCCGTTGCCGGGGAGTGAACATAATTAATCTTACTATTAAATCTATGATTGAGATATTGCTTTAGGCTGTAATTTTTCGTATTTTCTGAATTTTCTTGCAATTTCGTATTTCCCGTCGATCGACGCTATACCTCGTCGATCGACGAAGTTGCTTTTCTTCCGTCGATCGACGCCATAGCTCGTCGATCGACGCTGCATCATTTTTCATATTTTCAGCTTTCTTAATTCAGTTCGTTTCGTTTATTTTCTGTTTTACCTCACTACCTCCTTTGCTGTACAGGTAGTGCATGAGTACAAGAGCTCGAGGAAAGGACCCGCTGTATTACTATCCGGACATTGAAGCTACCTGCAGAAAAATCCGAAAGAACAAGCGTGCTCAGGAAAGCTCAAGTAACCACACAATGGAAGATAACGTACCCCCACCTCCACCAATGCTAACTGCAGAGGAGCAGGCTGTGCTTCTCCAAGACATCCAAGCCATGAGAGAGCAAATTCAACAACTCATTCTGGACAGGGACAACCCCGACAATGGAGAGGATGGCAACCAGGATCCTCCGGAGGAGTCTGACGATGAGGAAGAAGAGGAAGCCATGCAGAACCGGTACAAACCTCGGTTCCGGGAGACAGACTTCAGAACTGGCATCAATGCCAATAATTTTGAGCTGAAGACCGCATTGGTGCAGATGATCCAGCAAAATCAATTTGGAGGAAGACCAGCTGAAGATCCTTATGCCCATCTAGATAAATTCTTGATGCTCTGCAACACTGTCAAAATCGGGGGAGTCAGCAAGAGTGCCATCCGAATGCGTCTGTTTGCATTCTCTCTGAGGGATAAGGCACAATCATGGTTCACTGCACTGGACAAGGAGAGCATAAGCACATGGACTGAATTGAGGAATGAATTCCTGGAAAACTTCTTCCCTCCGAATGTCATCAGGCAGAGAAGGAAAGAAATCATCAGGTTCGCTCAAAGGCCTGATGAGAGCTTCAGTGAGACGTGGGATCGATTCAAAGAGCTGCTGAGATCATGCCCCGGACATGGTTTTCCGCCAGGAGAGCAGGCAGAAGCATTCTATGAAGGGCTCAATGATAAGACAGCCAAACTGGTGGACACCACACTCGGTGACTCCATCATGACAAAGAGTGGAAAGAAGGCCATGGAATTCTTCCAAAAGATGGCCAACAACAGCCAAAGATGGTCCTCAATCCAAACCCGGCCTGTGATGGCCGTCGAGAAGGAGAAAGAGAAAGTTGCCAAGCAACCTGATTTGGCAGCCGAGCTGAAAAGTCTAAGGGAAGACTTTGCTGCACTAAAGCAGGAGAAGACGGTTGCTGTAGTAGATCCAGTGCAAGCTCCGCCTGAGGGGGATTGTGCCGCTGTCAATTTCATGCAAACGGGTGGTTACCAAAACAACTACCGTGGGGGATATCAGCAGCACAACCAACCCTACACTTTCAATCACGCGAGGAACCATCCTGGATTTTCCTACGCGAACCCCCAAGCAGCTGAGCAACCACCACCTGGGTTTGCAGTGCAAGATGGAGAAGTGGTGGAGAAGAAGAAGCCAAATCTCGAGGAGATTTTGGCCAAGTTCATGGAAGGCTCTACTGATACTGTAGCCAAGTTGAAGCAAGAGATAGCCGGAGTCAAGACCAAGGTGGACCAAGTTGAGAAACACGTACAGATCATACAGACTCAGGTCGGTCAGATCGCCGATGCTCTCGGAGCCCAACACAAGCCGGGGCAACTTCCGAGCAATACCCAGATTAACCCCAAGAATCAAAAGCAGATAAACCAAGTGAATGCTATCACTCTAAGAGGGGGGAAATCATATGAAGGTCCAAGCAAGCAGGGACAGATAACCGAGATGAAGGAGAAGCCGAGGAAGAAGGAGAGGCCATCTCAGGAGAAGCTCCGTCGATCGACGAAACACCTCCGTCGATCGACGAAGCACGGAAGAACCCGTCGACCAAGCCTGAAGCTCGTCGATCGACGCCAGTCGAACCACTCATGTATAAGCCTCCCCTGTCGTATCCACAGCGGTTTGCCAAAGCGAAGATGAACGAGAAGTTTGCACGCTTTCTTGAGAATATGAAGAAAGTAAACATCAACATTCCGCTGATTGAGGCACTACGAGAGATACCGGGGTATTTGAAATTCTTGAAGGATATGGTCTCACAGAAAAGATCCTTCGTGGAGCACGAGAGGGTCAATTTGTTCGAGGAGTGCAGCGCGATTATTCAGAAGAAGATGCCGCTGAAGAGAGAAGACCCGGGATCCTTCACGATCCCCTGTGTCATTGGAGGAGAGACCTTTGGCAAGGTCCTTTGCGATTCCGGCGCATCCATCAACTTAATGCTGCTGTCAATCTTCAAGCGGTTGAAGATCGGAAGCATCAAGCCCACCACCATATCATTGCAGATGGCTGACAGATCAGTCACTTACCCAAGAGGCATCGTGGAAGACGTTCTTGTGAAGGTGAAAGACTTCATTATCCCAGCCGACTTTGTGGTGCTTGATATGGAGGAGGATTGAAACATTCCTCTTATCCTTGGGAGACCATTCTTGAAGACCGGAGGGGCATTGATTGACATTCGAGATGGCAAGCTGACATTCCGAGTCAATGACGAGTCGGTCACCTTCCCCATCTACAAAGAAGTGCAGAAGCGCAATAAAGGGAGCTATCAGGAAGAATGCCACATGATCAATCGATTAAATCCGGTGATTTCCTCTCCTTTTTCATCTAGTGCAACTGATTCGGATTTTCCGGAGAACTGCTTACTGCACTCTTTGTTTTTGTCTTCAGATTTGGATAAAGCGGACAATGAGCTTGTGGATCGGGTGATGAAGCTGGAGGTATCCGAGGGATTAACTCAGAAGAAAGAGAACAAACAGAAGCGGTTGCCAAGCCGACGCAGCCAGAAAAAGAAAAGAAAACATGGAAGAGCACCCACGTCGATCGATGGAAGAGCCTCGTCAATCAATGCATCCGTGGAATCCTCGTCGATCGACACTACAGTCATGTCGATCGACGCACGAAGGAAAATAGATTCGGAGCATTCATCGGCAGAAGCAGCGCGACGTAGAAAAGGGATTGCGGCCGTTTCACCCATGGTAGCTGATGCAAATCGGGGAAAGCTGCAATCTAACTCTGATCCGCTGATTCTGAAACTCAAGATGCTTCCGGTACACCTCAGGTATGGGAAGCTAGAAAAATTACTACGAGTTCTACGGAAGTACAAGTCCGCCATCGGGGGGACATTGAGAGACAGCAAGGGAGTCAGCCCCTCATTATGCGCGCACAAGGAAAAAGACGTTAAGAAATGGGGGATGAAAGTTGTCAAGAACAGAGATGAAAAGGAGGTCGCAAGGAGGCTTGCATGGACCCGACCTCCCTAATGATGATTGAAGACTCCGGGGGATAAAAAAGTTGATGTCTGAGATCAACTACCAGGTATCGTTCCTTCTCTGGTCTGATTTTCAAACTTATTCCACTCTTCGAGTTGGAAATAAGTTTGGGGGGATGTGGACAAGAGATGGAACGTCCTATCTTTTATTTATTATGCTTTCCGTCTTTAGATTTAACTTTTATTTATTATGCTTTCCGTTTTTAAATTTTTACCTTGAATTTTAATTTTTCGTATATTTATGCTATTTTGTGGGAAAAAATTATTGAGTTTTGAGATAACCTGAATGAGATTGTGAGATTAGAATTGATTGTGGGTTTAGTATTGAATTGATTGAGATTGTGGTTAGATGCCTATGAATGTAGAATACCGCATGATATGACTGATTTGACATTTATACTTGCATGCTGATTGAGTTGATTTGAAATTGACTGTGGAAGAAAATTTTTGAATCCTTGTGTGAGAATTTGAGCCTTTATTTCGTTTGATGTGAGATTCACATGTGTGTTTTTATTTCTCTAGAACTTGCCTATTTTCTGTGTTGAGACTGCATAGTGTGCACAAGTTGAGAAAATGATCTTAGGCCATCTTTGTTAACCCAATATCCTAAACATTGTCCCTTCACAATAAATTTTTCCCTAGTTAGCCACTTTGAGCCTGTACAATTTTTCTTTCCTTGTCTATGAGATTAAGAAAAGTATTGTCTCACTCATGTCTTGAGTTGTGGTATGTATGGGGTTGATTGGTGAATTCGTGATAAGAAATGATAAATTAGTGGTGAAAAGATGTATGTTTGAGAAGCTCTTGAAATAATTAGAATTCTCATAAGCTCTCTGAAAAGAAAAGAATGCAAAATTATTGAAAGAGCATAAGAGATTCAAATATGAGCTAGAAAAAAAAAAGAGGAAAAAAAATATTGTGAGTTTGTTGATGTATATGAGGAGATAAGGTGGATGATTATAGATGGTGGTTGGAGATGTTGAGAGTCATGAACTTGATTGATTTAGTCACTTGGCCATATTTCCCTACCTTATCAGAAAAAGCCTACGTTACAACCTTTTGAAAGTCTTTTTCGATTCTAGACTTGTGTACACATTCTAGCAGTGGAGATATTAGAAAATTTGCAAGCCTATAGTAGAAATTTCTTCATACATGTTGTTGAGTGCTTTCATCTATATCTTAAACACTTGAGAGTTGAGCGATACACTTCCTGTGAGTTCTTCCACGGTTGATGAATTTTCTGTCTCTTTTCAAATTGCTCGTGGGTAGTGGATTCTTGGTTCTTGACTGTGATGAATCTTGTGAGGCATTGCACTTTAACCGCATGATCTTTTGATTTCTTTCTTGCCTATTGATTGAGGACAATCAAACGTTCAAGTTTGGGGGATTTGATAAGCTCATTATTTCACTCACTTATCTATATTAGTTTTATACTATTTTATGTAGTTTTATTGAGTTTATATATATATTTTATGCATGATATCAATATTAGGTGTGTTTTGATGTTTATGCAGGGATTTAGGCCAAATTCAATGGAAACCCATTCCAAGAGCAGCAGATGTTCAAAGAAACAGTCACAACTTCTTTCACCGTTGGAATCTGAGCTAATGGAGCATATCATTTGAAAGATCTTTGAGATAGCTTTCCAACGCAACTGGAATCGGGTCAATCGGAGTTTGGATGAGGAAGTTATGGCCAAAACCGTGAGACCGCGCAGGAAGGGCTGAGTCAATATTTCCGCGTCGAACGATGCCAATTGGAAGCGGTCGACGAAGCATGAAATGGAGACTCGGTCGACGTGAATCAGAAGCGGTCGACGCGTGCATGTCTGCTGGGGCGGAAATCTGATAAAAATCGGATTTATTCATATCTTTAGCCCTAGATTTGATAGGATACACCCCCACCTCTATAAATATCCTAATAATGTCGATTTTCAGAGTACCTTATCATCTTTTTATCATTCGTCATTCCATATTTCAGATTTTTAGAGATTCCAAGAGTTCTAGGGTTTATGTTTGAAGACAAGTTTTTGTGGGAAGACATTCCAACTCAAGTTTTTTAATGCAAATCAGGTTTTATTTTTCTATGATGAATATTACTCTGAATATGTGTAACTAACTCTTTCTCAGATTCTAGGGTTTTGAACTATCATTGTATGCATGTTTTGATTAATTGAATTATTTTCCCTTTCCCTTCGTAGTTTGTGAAATCTGTGCTTATTCATAATCTTGATTTGTTGGCCACTTATTAGGATTATCTAGTTGAAT
Organism: Plectranthus barbatus; assembly: GCA_026898455.1. NCBI lineage: Eukaryota > Viridiplantae > Streptophyta > Magnoliopsida > Lamiales > Lamiaceae > Plectranthus > Plectranthus barbatus. The sequence goes on from JAPKLW010000741.1 coordinate 268,671, forward strand.
TCTAGAGACGTAACTGTAATAGTTTTCAATCGAAAGAGATTTTCACAATATAATTTGATTTCTTGTCGTAACTGAAGGAGATTAATTGTAGGAATAAATCTGTAGAACTTGGGAGTTAGTTAATTTATCTTGAGACCGAGCGGAGATAGGTAGTTGACTAATCTACTTTACGAATTGTCAGACAAAGATGTTCGTAATAATTTTCTGATGTTTCACTATGAAGAGGAATTAAAATTGGGAATTAATCAATTCATTCATACATGTTATACTTGATAGGTAGATATCCCTAGAATCTGTGCTTCTCTTATTTGATTTCAAAAGCTTTTCAAGTTTCCTGTTTAACTTTCGATTGCAAAGATTGCGATTTCCAAAACAACCAAAACCTTTTCATTCGATTTTCCTAATCAATATTCTCAAGAACGCCTGATTTAGTACTTCAAGATTATTCGTTATTTCATTCCCCTGGATCGATAACCTTTGGGTTTACAAATTTATTTGCCACTATTTCTATAATTAATCTGTAGAAATTACAGTGATCATACACGTACTCTGATTTGGGACCAACAGTAAGATTTTAGGTTGTATGAATCTCTAGAAATCCTTGACTAGTTATAGGCGAGGGAGTGAGATTCAAATCTCTGGAGCCGTTAGACGCATTAGATGGTTGACCAATCCAATGTTTCTGCCCTCTGTGCGGGTAGTTAGCCTTTTCC
>JAPKLW010000741.1:274383-288989 GCA_026898455.1 Plectranthus barbatus
CCCCAGACCTATCCAGTTACACCAACTCCATAAGGATTGGTGTTAAAGGATAGGTCTGGGGTTCGATCCCCCGCTATCAACAACCCACTGGGTAAGCCAGAGAGGGGTTGGGGTGCATCGGGCTGCAGACCTGACAGTCCAAACCCGGAAGGTAGTTCGCCCGCAAGGGGCAAGGCCCGAGGGGGACGGCTGTTACAGATGGGAATCGAAAAAGGGTTTATTCATGGGTGATATTGACGCCTAATCCCATTACTAAAATAATTTTGTTAACTTTTAATTAAAGAAAAAATATATTAAAGAAGGATATTAAATTTTATAAGGGTAATTGCACAATTTTTACTATATTGTGCACTTTTTTATAAAAGTTGATATTTTTTGAATTTGAAATAGCAAAAGTTGCTATTTGAGAATTTCTCTCTTAATTTATTGTCAAATAATTTTTAACGACTTGATTATTTATAAAAAATTATTTGAACTAAATAAATTAATAAAATATTAAAGTGATTGGGCGATTGATTGCTGATGTTTATAACCTTATACAATTGACATATTTTGGGTTAATTTAACATTTTAACTAACTAGCACAAACTGACCAAGCATATGGGTGAAAAAGGTAGAAATTACACTTCTAAATATTTTTTATTTTAATCATCGTCAATTGAACTCTACATTTAGTTTAGAGATGGGGAAAAATATCGAAATATTGAAATACTGGATATATCGTATCAAAAAAATATCGAAATTATCGAATATTTGGTATACCGTAATTTTTAGTAAGGTATCATAACATACCGAAATTTTTTGGTACGGTAACGATATGACAATCCTAATATTGAGGGTATACCGGCACATACCGTACCAAAAATATAAATATTTTTTGTTTTTATTATTATTTTAAAATAATAAATTAAAAATAAAATCATATAAATTAAGAATGAAATCATATCTTCTCTTTTCTCCTTACAATAGTATTGATATAAACATATTTCTTAAATAAATATCAACAGAAAAAATCGTAAAAATCAAAGTGTATCAAAAAAATTTGGTACGATAATGGTATATTGAAAGAATGATAAGATAAATGGCATAATAATTATGTCATGCCAAAATAATATTGAAATTATTTCAAAAATTCAATATGCCGAAGTAATAGTATATAAATTATCTCATACCGAAATTATACCGACTCATACCGAAATCATACCAAAAATTTGGTATACCAAACTAAGACATACTAAAAACTTTGGTACGATAATGATATGAGTTTTCCTCAATACCGTAAATTTCGGTAAGGTATAAGCCATAAGGTACGGAGAAAAATGTCTGACATACCGTACCGAACCATCCTTAATTTAGTCAAAAGAAAAAATCGAATTTATGTGAACATTGTATGAAAGAAAATAATAAATATCTCATTATTTAAATTTAAAATTTTTATTTAGACTTGAGTAAACTCGTAAATCTCTAATATACTATTGATAAAACTTGAAATAACCCAATTAAGTAAAAATTAATATGAACTCAAAACAAGACTAAAACATAGTAAAAGGTCAAATACTATAAATAGATCTACAAATTTGTCGGTCCTTCACACCCCTTCCTTATAGTTTATTCTCAAGTCTCAACGCTTTTTTTCTTTTTTATGATTCGCTGATTGAAGCAGAAGCTGTGGCAGGCAGCCAACTCAACGCTCTCCTATTGAATTTTCCATACAAGACAGGGCACTCACATTGGTGGAAATGGGGAACCATCGATGATGATGAATAATCCAATATGAAAAACCTTGGACCACTCGGAATCATCAGTTACTAATTGTTCCAGTTTTTGCTGTAACAGCGGACAATCACTTATTAATAATTTATCGAGACCCTCCATGGCTGTCTTCGAAGGCAAAACGCTCAACCTTTTGCAGTTGTTCAACTCCAAAGTTTTCAAACATGGAAGATTCTTTATCAACTCACCCAGCGTTTCTATTCCAAAATCGTGCAAATGCAGCCTGTCAAGAGCAGTGCGATGATGCAGTTGATCCGGGACAGCATCCCAGTGCTCCATTCCATACAGTTTCAAAACTCGAAGTGATGGCAACGATGGAAACATTCGATCAACTATCGCCTTGAAGGAATCATAATCTGAGCAATCCGAGCAACCACCGATTTCCAGCTCCTCTAACCTGCCAAGAGATCCATCCTCCATCACCACATCACTAAATCTTCGAACACCTTTGATTTTCAGCACTGTGAGATGAGACATTCGATGCAAATGGCTCATCACTTGTGGCAAATTTGTTAAGCTCGTGGATCCTGTCAGGTCCAACTGCTCGAGTGAGAGTGCACATGACTCCAACATCTGACATGGAAATTCGGTCAGCCGACTACAGTAAGGAAATCCCAAGTAACGAAGTACAGGCGACACCAACATCTTCCATGGCAGTTCGGTCAGCCCATCGCAGCAACTGATTTCCAAGTGACGAAGTGAAGTGAAGCCCTGTGATGATGATGATGATTTACTGCCACTTGGATATTCTATTGTCTTCAGATTTGGACACCACCATATTCTCAGCATTTCTAGAGCATTGAGCTTGTGTAGATCCTCCGGAAATTTCTCAAAATCCGAACAGTCGGATATCAGCAGACTCTTAAGAGAGGCTCCAACACCTCCCAAACTGAGACCTAGTTGTTTTAAGTTCTTGCAATCTCTTATATCCAGCTCAAGTAGATCTTGATTCCTGCTGAATAATCCTTCCGGTAGACGCACCAATCCATCCACTTCAGCTATATAGAGTTTCGTAAGTGTGGTGGTTAGCTCGGATCCACATATGTTAGCCAAAGGTGAATCACTCTCCACTCTATAAATCTGCAACTCTTTTAGGCATCCAAAACGACTTGGAGCACTCTTCAATTTTGGACAATTGTAAATCTGCAAATACTCGAGACGACGGAACACCAATACTTCACGTGGTTGAGTACTAGATGAACTCGGAAAGTCTGGTTCGGTCCATTCAATCAGATTTTCCATGTCAATCAACTCGAGCTTTTCAAGCGCCCCAAACGCAACAACGGTCTCCCTACTAGCCTCATTTTGTTCAATGCCGTAAAATGAAGTGCCCATAGATGTCACCATGGAAAGATGGCACAAAAGAAGATACTTGAGATGCGGCAAGTGCCCCAACGTTGGGATATTTGTGCATTCTTTACAATTGACAAGTCGTATCTCTAACAAATTATCAAGTCTTATTGAGCGATTCTTGACACCTTCTCTCACTTCCATCCTCAAAGTCCACGATGGAAAACTTCTTCCTTTGAATCCTTGAATATATAAGCTCTTCAAATTCGGGTGAGGTTGCAGACCTTCCATCACATTCTCATCATTATTCTGGTTTTCTTCTCTAGACTCATTCCACGCCAGCTTTAACTTAAGAATATTTGGCTTGTGGATTAAATCTGCACGCTCTGCCTCCTCTTTATCACGAACCTTTTCAAGGTTATGAATCTCTATCTTCCCTTTTAAGTTCTTCAATCTTCCGAGCTCTGAAATTCCACATCCACTGTCATCACCAACTTGGAAGTAAGGCAGAGTTTGAAGAGAAGTTAGTTTTCCAATGTTTGGTGGCAACTTTATATTAGGAATATAGAGGTGTCTTAGGTTAACCAAATACTCAAATTTATCTGGCAGCTTACTCAAATAACTTCGACCAACAGATTCCTTTGTTGCTCTTAATGTCTGAAGGTGATAGAGGTGAACAATGGAATCCGGTAAAGATTCTATTTTTGTGTCAGAAATGTCAAGATATCTCAAACAAATCAGCTTCCTGATCTCACTCGGTAACTCCTTCATTTTAAAATCAATCAGAATCAAAACATGAAGGCGCTTAAAGCTTGACAACATAATCTCGGAAGCTTTACCATCGAAGAATAGTGCCCGCAAACATTTGGCATCCTCTTTTACAATAGGAGATGATTCATTTGCAAATGTTCTAGATATGTATCGAACTTTACAAGTGCTGTCAAGAAATTTTGGATTCAAAGCAGATGAAGCTAAATCATGCACCAAGTCATGCATGCCAAATCGTTGTACATATCCAAGGGAATCTCTCCCCCAAACTTGAAACAAAGAGCTTTGTACAAGATGGTTAAAAACTCTATTACCTTCAATCTCCATGTTTGCTTCATCATCGGTTTGAAGATATCCTTCTGCCATCCATAGCTGAATCATCTCATCCTTTTCTATCATCAAACTTTTTGGGATAATTGAACAGAATGCGAAGCACTTCTTCAGTGTTGGCGATGACAAGTTATCATAGCTCAATTTTAATATCTTTGACACTGTATTTTCATGATAACTTGAAGGCCAATTATTTTCAATAGAGTCCCACTCCTCCTTTGATTTACCACGCAACAGGCTCCCTAAAACTTGGGCTGCTAATGGCAATCCTCCACATTTTTTTGCAATATTTGTTCTGGTGGCCTCAAACTCCGGGGGGCAGCTCTCTCCTCGAAAAGCATTGGCTTTGATTATCGACCAGCAGGTGTCTACCGATAAGACTCCTAACTTTTCAATACCAAGTGTTGTCGAAATGGAAGAAACATTGTCACTTCTCGTGGTGATCATGATCACATTTCCCTTCACATTTCCACTGATTCCTTTTAAAGAAGCAACCAAACTGTCCCATTTTTCAATGCTATCATTCCAGACATTGTCAAGAACTAGAAGATATTTTTTGTTTCCCAAACTAGTTTGAAGCTTTTGCAGCAAAACCTCCCGGCTTCCATCAACATTTTGCTCTCCCATCGATGATGCAACAACACTCTTCAAAACGATCACCGGATCAAAATTATTCTCAGAAACATGCACCCAAACTTGCTTCTCAAAATGAGATTTAATAATTCCATTATTGAACACTTCTCTTGCCACCGTCGTCTTCCCCAATCCGCCCATCCCAACAATGGAAATGACAGAGACTACTTGCTCAGTTGGGGCAGTAGTCACCAAGCTCACTATTTTAGCCACATCCTTCTCTCTACCCACAAAGACCTGATTCACAGTGAATGAATCTGTTTCCAGATATGCCGGCGCTTGACGCGGATGCGCGCCGGCTAATACCATTTGCAGGCCCAAATCTTTGGCCTCTTGATTAATCGAGTTCAAATTCTTGTTGATTTTATTAATGTTGCGACGAAATTCTATAGGATTAGAGTTGGTGAAGAAAGAGCTAACCTTTTCCTTCGTTGTCATTTTCTGGTCTGTTCCGGCTTGCTTACGAAGAAGTTTATAATGGACCTGATCGATAACGTAGTCGGCATCGAAAGCAACAGCTTCGAGCTTCATCAGCCAGAGTTGGACAGACTTTTCGCCAAATTGCTTCATCTCCGCATCTTCCAGGAACTTCCCAATCATGAGTAGGGAATCTTTCAGCTTCTGCAAGTCCGCCTTGAAATTCCATAAGAGACCAATCTCTTCCACGGAAAATGAATCCAAATGTTTCAGCACAACACCGATTATGGCGCCGACGGCAGCTCCAGTCAAAGCGACTACCATTCTTTTGCTGCGATGGTTTCTTGATGAATATGAGTTTTTTTTTTTTTTTTTGAGAGAGAGAGGATTCAACAAACCCTATGTTAAATAGTTTGTGAATCTGCTCAATAATTTAAAGTTTAAACATGTAATGATTGACCTATAAAATTGAATAAGTCTCAATCATGAATAGAGTTGTAGCTGAAAGTTTCTCGCCCGTTAAATGTATTAAAAATTGATTTGGTGAGCTATGATTTTAATAATTTCAATTACAAGCCTAGTTGATATTCAAGAATTTGTTTGTGGGGATTATTTTTTGTGTCTACTAGCTGGCCAGCAAATGATTTGGTATATATGTTTAATTAATCAACTATTATTATAACAATCAATAGGCTATATCCATGTAGGAGCGTTCTTAAATTGATATCACATAAATGATTGATAAAAAAATATTAGTTATTACTCCCTCTGTACAATTTTAATTGTTTAGTTTCCATTTTCGTAGGTCTCATTTTAATTGTCTTATTTCTAAACTTGGTAATTTTTCACACTAAAGAATAAAATATTAATTTCAGTTAACTCATTCTACACCCACACGTCTTGGATATTGTGTCCGATCAAATCAGGACAATTAAATTGAGTTGGAGGGACTAATAATTAAGTATAATATATTTTAATCATTACATATAAAGCATGCAAAAAAGTATAGAATCAGAAAAAATACTTAATCTGAACCATGTAAATTGATAGGGTTTTTTGCAAAGAATAATGAGTTTATTATTATGTATTAATTAAAGAGTACAAAAAGATACGAAAAATAAGAAAACCCTAAATATAGATATACATGAATAATAAAACTAAATCATATCTAAATCATATCTTATCATCCCCCTCAAGCGAGACTCCGGGATGCTCGTGAGTTGAAGCTTGCTGCGAAATGCTCAAACAGAGGACGAGGCAAAGCTTTTGTGAAGACATCGACAATTTGATGATCAGTGGGAACAAAAGTCGTGACAAGGTTTCCTGATTGCACTAGTTCACGCACAAAATGATAGTCGATGTCGATGTGTTTAGCGCACTTACGAGCAACCGGATTCTGAGTTAAGAATATGGAGCTTTTGTTATCACAAAATAGGTGTGGTCGACGAGCAAGTGGAACGCCAAGCTCGCGAAGCAGAGAGCAGATCCAAATGACTTCTGCAGCAGTGTTCGCCATGCACGATACTCGGATTCACAGCTTGAGCGAGCAACGGTTGGTTGTTTCTTTGCACTCCAAGAAACATAATTTCCAACTAGAAAAATAGCATACCCATATGTGGAATGACGGGTGTCGATACATCGCGCCCAATCTGCGTCTGAGTAAGCAACCAAGTCACAGGATGAGCGCCGTGAGAAAAAGAGACCATGCGAGAGAGACCCTTTGACATAGCGGAGAATTCTCTTAACTGCTTGAAAGCGATTAGTCGTCGGGCCTTAAGAAATTGGCTTGCAAGATTTACGGCAAATGAAATATCTGGACGAGTTATCATAAGATATTTAAGCGAACCAAAAATCGAGCGGTATAGAGTTATATCATCAAGAACATCACCGGATTGAGTGAGAGTGTGACCGGCGGGTAATGGCGTGCCAACTGGTTTAGCATCGAGCATCTCCATGCGAGTTAATATATCACAAAAATATTTGGTTTGAGATAACAAGAGACCATCATCCAAGTAGGTGACCTCCAAACCCAAGAAATAACTAAGTCGAACAATATCTTTGATCGCAAATTCCAAGTGAATGCGAGAGATGAACTCCTTTAAGTGACACGAGCTGCTACCTGTGAGAATTATGTCGTCGACATAGACTAGAAGAAATAAGTGAACAGGATCTCGTGTATAAATAAATAATGAAGTGTCGGACTTGCTGCAGATAAAGCCTGCTGATGAGAAAAAGGAACTAAGTCGTTGGAACCAAGCACGCGACGCCTACTTGAGATCGTACAAGGCTTTCTTCAGCCGACAGATGTGATTCAGGAAGCAAGGGTTGACAAAACCCGAAGGCTGACTCATGTAGACCGGCAAAGTGAGGATGCCATTTAGGAAGGCATTCTTGACATCGAGTTGATGAAGTGGCCATTGATTTGCAACAACAAGAGACAAAATAATCTGAATAGTAGCAACTTTGACAATAGGACTAAACGTGTGAGAAGAGTCCAGACCGGGAATCTAAGAGAAACCTTGAGCGATGAGTCGCGCCTTATGGCGCTCAATACTTCCATTAGAGCGAATTTTTTTGCGAAACACCCATTTAGAGCCAACAATGTTCGAGTCGGGAGGTCATGGAACAAAATCCCATGTTTGATTTTTCTAGAGTGCGTCCATTTCTTCAGACATCACAGCGAGCCAAACGGGACCTTTAGCGGCAGACTTAAAACCCTTAGGCTCAGAAGATGCAAGAAGAGTTGTATGGAGGTTAGTAGAAGCATAATAAGCAAGATGTCTGATTTTGGAAATACCAGCACGAGCACGTGTGACCATGTGATAACCGGGCGGAGCTGGAGGAGGTGCAGGCTGCACAATAGGATCAGGTGAGGCAGCTATTGCATGCTGAGGTTCACGCAGCTCGTCCAGGCAGATAGAGCAAGGTCATTGCGGAGAAGAAGAAGCAATGGAGCTGGGAGCTGGAGCCGACGGTAAAGGATAGTGCGGCAAAGATGATGGTTCCTTAAAGTGCGAAACATCAAGAACCGTGGGTGGAGAACCATGCCGAGAATCTGCCATAGGAAAGAAGGATTCGTCAAAGCGGGCATGGCGTGTAATATAGATGCGGGAAGTGGTAGGATCAAGACATTGAAATCCTTTGTGCTGCAAAGAAAATCCAATAAAAACACATGGAATACTGCGTGAGGAGAACTTGGTCGCTGCATATCTCGAAGGAAAGGAAACACCCGACAGCCAAATGGATGGAAGTTCTCATAGTTCGGAGCATAACCAAATAGGACCTGAAAAGGTGATAAGCTACGAAGAACAACAGAGGGCACACGATTAATAACATAAGTCGCAGTAGAGAAAGCCTCGACCCACAGAGATAACAGAAGATGCGAGTAAAATAGAAGTGTAAGGCCAGTTTCTGTAATATGTCGATGTTTGCGTTCAGCCCAACCGTTCTGAGAGGGAGTATACGGACAAGACCGTCAATGAAGAATTCCCTTTGCTCGAAAGAATCCTTGAACGGTATTATTCGTGAATTCAGTGTCGCCGTCACTCTGAAACTCTTTAATAGAACAGGAGAACTGATTCTCAACAAGAGCCGTAAATGTTTGTAAAATAGAGAAAAAATCTGATTACTGGGCTAGAGGATAAAACCAGGTACTAAAATCATCAGCAAAAATAGCATAGTAACGAAAAAATGCAGTGGATATAACGGGAGCAGGTCCCCATAAATCACAGTGAATCAAATCCAAAACATGTGTATAACGTTTTTCATTCAAATTAAAAGGTAAACGAGAACTTTTTGCAGTTTGACAGGAAGAACAAATGTTGGGCTTAGGTAAACAAGAGGTAACAGAGATGTGTCCTTGTTTACTAAGCAATGAAATTGAATCAAAAGGAACATGACCTAAACGACTATGCCAAAGCTCAAATGAAGCACGTAGAACTTTCGACCGCAACTGAGAAACAAAAGCGGGCTGCACATGCTCTAAAATGTATAGACCTGCACTACGGCGATCGCTTGCAAGAACGTCCTTGTTGTGACGATCCTGGATAGCAAAAGATCGATCAGAAAATAACACATCAACAGGGTAGTCAATACTAAGCTTACTAACTGAGAGTAAGCTCTTGGTGAGAGACGAAATAACCAAAACATCTAATAAATTTAAAGAATCAAAAATATGAGAATGTCCAATACGAGAAATAGAAATATTTGGACCATTACCAACGACAACACGGTTGGAGCCTGAATACGATTGAGAGGCATCGAGAATACCAGCATCAGGATTCATATGTGCAGATGCGCCTGTATCTAGAAACCAATCTGAAGGCAGCGACAAAGAAATAGAGCAGGTGGCGTCGAATGCTTCAGCAAGATTGACAGCAGGCAAATGCGAATAACGATCAGGGTAGGCGTCAGCATAGTGACCTTCTCGCCTACAAATCTGACAGCGTGGAGGATGACGTTGATTGCCACGGTTGTTACCAGGTCAACGCTGAGAGTTGTGAGGGTCGTTGCCATATTTGCGAGAGTCGTTGCCATTCCCTCGAGTTGCGTCAGACTGTGAGGAGGACTGATAGAGAGCAATTTTCTGAGGAAGGACCTCGGCCATTGATAGTTTATCAGTGGCGTGGGTGTGAGAAGGAACCAGCGTGCGATGAGAAGTAATTGAAGAATTTTGTTTTTTTATTTAATTTTAATTATGTTATTTTCTATTTTATTTAATTTATTTCCTAGTTGAATTTTCAATAATTATCTTCCTAGATATCCTAAGATATTTTAGAGATATTTTAGGAATATTGTTAGGGGGTATTTAAGTCCCCGAGTTAGGGTTATTTGAGTTAAGCAATAAGAATCTTATCATTCACGTTTATCTGCGTGAGAGGGATTCTGCTTCTATCAATTGGTCCGACCTGCCGGATTTGATCGTCGTCGAGATGTCGAAGTCTAACAGCGATCGACTGGAAAAGATGGAAACTGACCAAGCCAAGATAAAGGAGAATTTGGTAGAAATCATGGCAACGCTTGCCACGATATCTGCGGCGGTTCTAAAATCGCCGGACCAAGGAGCCGCAACAACCGCTTTAGCTTCCTCGGGAATGGGCGCGACAGGTGACGCAACAAGCACAGCGCGCCTGGGAGGTGTACTGGAGGGTTTGCTGCCATCATTCAATGGCAATGACCCCGTAGGCTGGATCGTGCGGGCCGAACAATAATTCGGGCTGAACGAAACTGCGCCGGAGGGGATGATACTGGCAGCCATGGTAGCCATGGAAGGAGCAGCACTATACTGGGGTAATTCGTTGAAGTTGCGAAAGCCAAATATGACCTGGAAAGACTTTACGCAGGCATTGGTAGCCCATTTTGATACGCGTTTCGAGGGAAATCATTTCGAACGATTGGCTGGGTTGAGGCAAAACCAAGATAGTGGAGGAGTACATCTCCATATTTGTTCAATTGGTTGGACAAGTAACAGGGCTGGAAGAGGAACATTACCTGGGGTACTTTATGAATGGGTTGAAAGGTGTTCTACGTGTGAACCGATTCATGGTGTTATCCATCATCATCACATGCAATATCACCGAACTCCCATAAACCATTCTCTTACAGACAAGGTCTTTCACGAGATCACAGTTGATAGTTCGTTCCACTTCACCATACGTGGCCACTAAGTCCATCCAGATCGTAACAGAGCTAAAATAGCTCATGTACTTGAGCTTCAGTTCTCTAGACAGGTTATCCGAGATTAACTTGTAAGTAAAATCTTCAGATGCCACCCATCTGTCATAGAACTCCTTCTCACGTCTAGAGACTTTATGGTAACGTGGGGCAAGTGGCATCATAGTAAGAACAAACATGTGTTGCTTAGTCAGGAGAATATACTCAATGCAATATCTCCATTCAGGGAAGTTCTGACCAGTTAGAGGATTGAGAGTAAGTAAATGATCGACAGTAGACATAGACATATCTGAAACAATAAAGAATCTTAAATAAGAACATACATGTAGAACTTTGAAAACAAATGCATTGAAAATCTTTTAATAAATCAAATACAAATGTTTTCCACTAATTACCCAAGAGTTCCCACCGCAAGCTACACTCGTAGACGTTTACGATGTCACCCTCAACCAGAACTGCGGGTTTTAAGCCCCAATTCATTTAATTTCACTACCATGTCAGGAACCTTTTGACACTAGAAATTAATAATTAGTGAAAACCTTAGACCAAGCCATCTCTCAAGAACAGGGATGCAATTCTTGCATTATATTCTAAGATGCTTCTAAGAAATTAACCACAAATTTAACTCTGGCCAAAAGAGACAATTTAGCATGGCACGTAACCATACCGCACAGCCCTTAAAGCTTTTGTTATCTATAATTTAAATCAATCATAGAATACTTATGAAAGAGATCTACGCAAGCTACACTCGTAGACGTTTACGCAAACCCCTCCCACTATTCACATGATGTAAATTGTTTGTCTAGAAATCCTAACAACCGTACCCATGTACCTCCAACAACTAGCAAGCTACACTCATAGATGTTTACTAGAGCGAGAGATACACTTACAGCCTAGGACAGCTTTGTGGAGGTCTATTGATTTTAATTAAAAAATCTACTTAGTACTTTTCTTTAAAAGGTTTCTTATATGCGCACATATAATTTCTTTGTTATTATATTTTCCAAATTTTTGCATGTAATTAAACAAGTCCAAAAATTTCCAAAATATAATCCAATAAGAAATTAATCACATAAGCATGCTTGGAAAAACTGTAAATAATAAAAGCAGTAAATCATGCTTTTTCTATTATCTACACATGTTTAATTGCGCACATAATAAATTACATATCATACGAGGACAATTAAGGCAAACAAAAATACCTCGTGGCCCCATAAAATAGGAAAAATTAAAATCCTATCTATTACAATTTGAATTTGAATTTGAATTTAATTAGATAAATTCAAATCTTTTCAAATCTTCCAGGGCCTCCAAATCTTCAACCATATATTTTGGGCTTTAGGGTTTTGTGATCTGATTATTGGCCCTAACCCTAATGCAAACCCAAAGGTTTAAACAGGATTGTACCAGCCACCAAAACACGAACCACCGCGATGGGACAACAACCGCCGATGACGAACACACTGCTGCCGCGCCACGGCCGTGCCTCCCTCGGCCCGCTGCTGCCGCCGTCCTACCACCGCCGTGCGCCGCCGCCAAGTCCATCGACCTCGTCTTCGTTCTTTATCCCGACCCGTCCAAATTACAGATTTGAAATAAAAAAATTACATAAACTAATCTAATACAATTTTCTATCAAATCTACACTAATCACAGATTTTCTCGTGATTTTACAAAATCGATTCAACCCTACACGGATAAACCACCGCGGGCTGAATCAAACAAGTTGCCACGAGAAACAAAAACCATCCACGACATAAAATAAAATTCATACATGCATAAATGAATTTATTATAGACAATAGAGCCATTAATCAGAAACTTGGCTCTGATACCAATTGTAGGGATTTTCAGTGAACCGAATCACAAAAACCCAAGTGAACCGGATCGATTTATGGATATTGCATATAATCAAAATTCACAATAAGAGCCTAGCATGCTCCTATGAATTTATTTAATTTGTGGATTAAGAGATTATCGTAAATCCATAGAGTCTGATCCGATCTTTCGCGTTTCAATATCCAACTTTCAATTCAACCACGCGATTCGATTAAATCTGCGGAAACATAAATTAGAAATCTAATTTCTAAATTCAATCAAAAACAAAGAAAGGAAGAAAAAGAAAATCTTGTTCTCCAGATCAGATCTTCAGGGCTGTATCCCAATGCTGTTCAGATCTGCTACTGGTGAGGATTCCACAGATCTGTACCAGTAGGCCATAGTTGAAAAATCTTTCTCCTCCCTCTACTGCATGTGCCGCCCTCTCTCTCTCTCATCTAGGGTTTTGACTGATTTTGGATAATCAAAAAGTGGCTAGGGTTTCAGAGAGTGAGAGCTCTATTTATAGACCCAGGGTTTTATCCCTAATGGGCTACTGGGCTCAATTCAACATATATTACTTGGGCCAGTACTGGGACCTAATGCAAATAATAAAGTGGGCCTATAAATTAATTAATCTCATGTCCACAACCCAAGACACAATTAATTAATTATTATTAATTCTTTTTCACAACATAATTAATACTGACCTACCCCTTTATTACCACATTATGAGAACGAGCTGCATTAATTGAGAATCCCCATATTTAAGGTTACCGGACATTCATTAATTAATCGGAGCTTCTGACAAGCTCTATCTACAATTAATTAATATCTTATTATTCCTGAGTAGTACCACTTAATCCTTATCACTCGTGCCTGAACTTAATCAACCTACAGGACTTTGGCACGATGAATGTCATTGAGCTCCTCAGGGAATGTCCCCATCCTATTACTCGGATATGGTTACCTAAACCCAGTCTCAGGCAGTACTACACGAACTTTTGTTACCCAAGATGCGGATATACGAGCACGTTACTTAGGCTCTCCACCATGGCAAGTCAAAGCAACAGTCAATCCGTGCAAATCCCTGGACCTTTGTTAGGGTTTTGACTCAATCAATAACGAGATCTTGTATTCGCTGATGTCAGACAGTCGAATACATCTCACTGCGGCCCATCAATACGCCACCCTTACGTACCAACATGTTAAGTAACCAAGACAGACTACTTATTCCGACAATGTCGCAGCCATCCGTACAAACGTATCCTCATACATAGTATCGGTTGTGATCAGGTTTATGTCTCACTAGGTCAAGTGATCATACTGTCTTCCGCAATCTACTACACGTCATATGATCGTCTCTATCGGTGAGACAAGAGGATATCATTGTTACATAGATGTAAGATTGTTAGACAGATAGGAGAAATAAATCGTTGTATACTCATTATAATAAATGCTTTCAGTATACAAAACCCATCACTTATAGCCGAGGAGGATGAAGAAGTAGATCTCCAGCAACATGAATACTACGAAGTGTCCGGGCAGGAGAGTGAATCAGTTGGAAATAAAGGTTCAGATGAGGAGGATGGAGATCTACCAATTTATTCTATGACGGGGGGGGGTTTTAGTCCCTGTACTTTGCCACTCTGAGGGACAATACAAGGATGCCACATGGCAGTTCTAGTGGATAGCGGCACAAGCCACAACTTCATTTGTTCATCTCTCGTGGCCTCTTTGGAGCTACAACCGCTGAAAACCGGTAGGTTCCAAGTGATGTTGGGAGATGGACGACGACAGGCATCCGAGGGGTGTGTAGACAGCTTTGTTTGGAGTTTCCTGGGTGTACGACAATGGTGGATTGTTATGTTTTTCCCTTAGGGGGAGTGGATATCATTTTAGGCGT
>JAPKLW010000741.1:293989-305855 GCA_026898455.1 Plectranthus barbatus
ACTCGACATTAGTATGATATTGTCCGCTTTGGGACAAGCCCTCACGGCAACTCGACATTAGTATGATATTGTCCGCTTTGGGACAAGCCCTCACGGTTTTGTTCTTGGGACACCACTTCCCAAAAGGCCTCATACTAATGGGAGTTGGGTGGACTCTTATATACAAGGAATCTCATCCTTGTTTCTCCGATGTGGGACATGGGCTTGCCAAACCCAGCATTCCTCCCCTCAAACCCAAGGACCACAATCCCGTGTCCTTCCCCTCGATCACAATCCATCTTGTACTGCCGTTAACTCACGGGACCCGCCGCCTGACCACCACTGTCAGGAAGCTTTCGACACAAGGCACCTATTGCATCGAGGTTCATTGAGGGCTTCCTCCCCTAGAGCCTTGATCCGTCTCACCTCATCTTGCACCGCCGTTAACCCACGGGACACGCCGCCTGACCCCCTACAATATTAGGAAGCTTTCGGCACAAGGCACCTGGAGACAATCCTCGCTCGAATTGAGGGCCTCCCACATTCACTCCAGAGTCCACCACCACCCCAGTCCCCCGAACCCTGCTCGAACCAGGGTATCACGTGTTCGTTCCACGTTCACCACACCAATCTGTTGGGGGAACCGCCAACTCAACATTAGTATGATATTTTCCGCTTTGGGCCAAGCCCTCACGGTTTTGTTATTGGGACACCACTTCCCAAAAGGCCTCATACTAATGGAGTTGGGTGGACTCTTATATACAAGGAATCCCAACAGGATTCTGAGTTATCAGATCTTGAGCATAGCTTGAGCACATTGAAAGATGTGGTTCATACTGTGTGCAAGAATATGATTGATCGCAGATCACGTGAGAGGAGGTCAAATGAGATGAAGAGGGTTGGTGTCACTTCAAGTAAGAACGCATGCTGAAACAAAGGACAAGGTACGTCATTTGCATTTGTAACGAAAACATGTTTAGCATCAGTTTCCACTCATTCGTGGGTAGTGGATACTGGAGCTACTGATCATGTTTGTTACATTTTGTAGGGGTTCACACCGAGGAGGGTGCTGAAGAATGACGAGGTTACCATCTCAATGGGGAACGCAACACAAGTGAGTGCAGCTGCCATTGGAGATTTCACCTTGTACTTTGATGATTCTGTTTTAACTTTGAGAGATGTTTTATACATGCCGAATTTTCGGCGAAACCTTATTTCAGTTTC
Source organism: Plectranthus barbatus (assembly GCA_026898455.1). Lineage (NCBI taxonomy): Eukaryota > Viridiplantae > Streptophyta > Magnoliopsida > Lamiales > Lamiaceae > Plectranthus > Plectranthus barbatus. The sequence continues at coordinate 295,193 of JAPKLW010000741.1, forward strand.
CAAACTTTACGTTGATGGATATTCAGTTATTTTTTATAGTGGTGTTTCTATCATTGGTAATAACGGTGTTATCTATCGTGGGATGCTGAATAATTCTCTCTATGTTATTAACTGCAATCATAAGTCTTCCGCAAGTATTGCATGTAATTCATCTGTAATTGATAATCCTAGAAAGAGAAAACTTACTTCTTCTGATGAGGATCTTACATATCTCTAGCACTTGAGACTGGGTCACATCAGCTTGAAGCGGATTCAGCGACTTGCAGATGACGGTACATTGGACTTAGTCCGGGCTGTACCTTATCAAGTTTGTGAATCCTGCATCGAGGGCAAGATGTCAACTAGGCCTTTTAAGGCTAGTCAGTCTCGAGCAGAGGAAGTGTTGGAATTGATCCATTCTGACTTATGTGGACCGAGGTCCACGCAGGCTCGTGGAGGGTACGAGTACTTTGTCACTTTCATTGACGATTACTCAAGGTACGGATACGTTTTACCTGCTTCGCTACAAATTTGAATGCTTTGAGAAATTCAAAGAGTTCAAGGCTGAGGTAGAAAAGAAGGTCGGGAAAACTATCAAGTCACTGCGATCTGACCGCGGTGGCGAATACCTCGGTAATGAATTCCTGCAGTATTTGTCAGATCACGGGATTACATCCCAGTGGACTGCACCGAGTACTCCCCAGCAAAACGGAGTAGCTGAAAGAAGAATTAGGACTCTTCTAGAGATGGTAAGTTCAATGATGAGTTATGCAAACTTACCAATTTCGTTTTGGGGCTACGCATTGGAAATAGCAGCTTACGTGTTAAATGTGGTGCCTTCTAAATCAGTTCCTAAGACGCCTTCTGAGCTCTTCCTTGGTCGCAAACCAAGTTTGTGCAAGTTTAGAGTATGGGGCTATCCAGTACACGTACTATCAAAGGAACCTGATAAGTTAGAAAGCAGGTCAAAGGTAATGTTGTTTATAGGGTACCCCAGGCAAACGAAAGGTGGTTACTTTTACTGTCCTGAGAGTCAAAGAGTCGTTGTTAGCACCAACGCTAGATTTTCGGAGGACGAGTATGTGAGTAATCACAAGTCAAGGGGTGATATCGTTCTTCAAGAAATTGAAAACGAAAATGTGATTCCAAGGGAAGGGGAATGTGTAGATGTGGGTGCACCTGTGAGAGGTTCAGCACCACAGACACGTTCTTGAGTGCAAGGTGCAGAACCACAAGTTACTGCACCTACTACTGATACGGCACCGATGCCTCATCGTAGTGGGAGAGTTATTTTCCAGCCAGAAAGATCCATATTCATGGGTGAGTCTTTGGACTTGAGCCCGAAAGATGGACATGAAGACTCTTACCCACCAACTTACGAAGAGGCAGTGTAGGACAAGGATGTTGAAAAATGGCATGTCGCCATGGATTTCGAAATTGAATCCATAACTGCTATGGATGTATACCAGAAAACTGATTTATCGGATGGCTTTAGGGCCATAGGGTGCAAATGGGTATACAAGAGAAAGAAAGGGGCAGATGGAAAAGTCACGGCTTTTAAAGCCAGGCTGGTGGCAAAGGGTTATAGTCAGAATGAGGGCATTGACTATGATGAAACCTTTTCACCCGTAGCCATGCTCAAATCCATCCAGATACTCCTTGCCATAGCTGCGCCTATGGACCTCGAGATCTGACAGATGGATGTCAAAACCGCTTTTCTAAACGGTTACCTTGAAGAAGGTAGGGACATCTATATGCAGCAACCCGAGGGTTACATATGCAAGGGCGAAGAACATCTTGTCTGGAAGCTTAGGAAGTCCTTGTATGGACTTAAGCAAGCTTCAAGGTCGTGGAACTTACGTTTCAATGATGTGATTAAATCCTATGGATTTGCACAGTTGGAAAACGAAAGTTGTGTTTACCGACTTTGTGTCAGTGGGAGCGTGGTTTTCCTTGCACTTTACGTTGATGACATACTCCTATTTGGAAACAACGAGGGAGTGATGTCGAAAATCAAGGTTTGGTTATCCGAACAGTTCCAAATGAAGAATTTGGGTAAAGCTGGCTACATTCTTGGGATTAAGGTCTTACGAGATCGTAAGAGAAGAATGTTGAGCTTATCCCAAGCATCCTATGTGGATACTGTGATAGCCCGGTTAAGCATGCAACTCGCCAAGAAAGGCTTGCTACCTTTCAGACATGGCGTTCATCTTTCTAGTGGACAGTGTCCTGAGACACAGCGGGAGAAAGATGAGATGAGTCTTATACCATATGCTTTGGCAGTGGGTAGCCTCATGTATGCGATGATGTGTACCGGACCAGATATCTGTTATGCAGTTTGCATGGTAGCAAGATATCAGTCTAACCCTGGACAGGCGCATTGGACTGCGGTAAAGCAAATCCTCAAGTATTTGAAGAGAACTAGGAATTACTGCCTAGTTTATCAAAGTGAAGATTTGTGCCCTATGGGTTATACAGACTCGGATTTCCAAGGGGACAAGGATGACAAGAAGTCGACCTCAGGATATGTGTTTACCCTGGGAGGTGGAGCTGTATCTTGGAGGAGCTCAAAGCAGAAAAGCATTGTTGACTCCACCATGGAGGCAGAATATGTCGCTGCCTCCGACGCCTCGAAAGAGGGGGTGTGGCTCAGGAACTACCTTTTGGAGTTGGGCGTGATTCCGAGCTTGCCGAGGAGCATCACAATTTATTTTGATAACTCTGGTGCAGTGGCGAACTCAAAGGAACTGCGGTCTCACAGGGCAAGCAAACACATAGAGAGAAAGTACCATATCATACGAGAAATCGTATCGAGAGGTGATGTGCTGATCAAGAAGATTGACACTAAGGACAACCTTGTTGATCCATTTACAAAGAGCTTGCCGCAGAAAGTTTATGAAAGACATATTTGTGAGTTGGGTCCGAGGTGGATGCCGACCACTGACAGTGGTTAAAGAGATAGCAGGCTAGATAGATGGACTGTATACTCTGTAATAGCTTAGTTATGCTTTGAGTATAAGTGGGAGATTGATGGGTTTTGTATACTGAAAGCATTTATCATAATGAGTATACAACGGTTTATTTCTCCTATCTTTCAAACAATCTTACATGTATGTAACAATGGTATCTTCTTGTCTCACCGATAGGGACGATCATACGGCGTGTAGTAGATCGCAAAAGAAAGTATGATCATTTGACCTAGTGAGACATAAATTTGATCACAGCCGAGACAGCGTATGAGGATACGTCTGTCCGGATGGCTGCGGCATTGTCGGAGTAAGTAGTCTGTCTTGGTTACTTGACATGCTGGTACGCAAGGGTGGCATATTGATGGACCGCAGTGAGATGTATTCGACTTTCTGACATCAGCAAATACAAGATCTCGATATTGATTGAGTCCAAACCCTAACGAAGGTTAAGAGGTTTGCACGGGTTGACTGTTGCTTTGACTTTCCATGGTGGAGAGCCTGAGTAACTTGTTCGTATATCCGTATCTTGGGTAACAACAGTTCATGTAGTACCGCCTGAGACTAGGTTTAGGTAACCATATCCGAGTTATAGGATGGGGACATTCCCTGAGGATCCCTATGACATTCATCGTGCCAAAGTCCTGCAGGCTGATTAAGTTCAGGCACGAGCGATAAGGATTGAGTGGTACTACTCAGGAATAATAAGATATTAATTAATTGTAGATAGAGCTTGTTAGAAGCTCCGATTAATTAATGAATGTCCGGTAACCTTAAATATGGGGATTCTCAATTAATGCAACTTGTTCTCACAACGTGGTAATAAAGGGGTTGGTCAGTATTAATTATGTGGTGAAAAAGAATTAATATTAATTAATTAATTGTGTCCTGGGTTGTGGACATGGGAATGAATTAATTTATAGGCCCACTTTATTATTTGCATTAGGTCCCAGGTCTGGCCCAAGTAATATATGCTTAATGGAGCCCAGTAGCCCATTAGGGATAAAACCCTAGGTCTATAAATAGACCTCTCTCTCTCTGAAACCCTAGCCACCTTGATCATAATTCAAATCAGTCAAAACCCTAGGGAGAGAGAGAGCTAGGCGGCGCTCACTGTAGAGGGAGGTGAAAGAATTTTTCGCCTCTGGCCTACATCACAGATCTGTGGAATCCTCACCAATAGAAGATCTGAACAGCATTGGGATACAGATCTGAAGATCTGATCTGGAGAACAGGATCTTTGTTTTCTTTGTTTTTTTCTTTTCAATTAAATCTTGAAATTAGTGTTCTAATTTCATATTCCGCAGATTTAATTGAATCGCGTGGTTGGTTCAAGTTTGGAATTCAAACGCAAAAGATCGGTACAGAATCTACGGAGTTCAGGTAAACTCGATAATCCACGAATCGCATTAAATTCATAGGAGCATGCTAGGCTTTTATTGTGAATTATAATTATATGCAATATCCATAAATCGATCCGGTTCACTTGGGTTTTTGTGATTCAGTTCACTGAAAATTCCTACAGGCGGATGCCTTATCGCGACGAGAGAGCAAGGTGATTTGACGATAATTAGCATGTCGACTTGGCTTGGGCTGAACGATATTATGGAAAAGCAAAAGCGAGATGATTATATTCAGAAAATCATTCAGGCACTAAAATCCAACCCTGAAAGCTACCCGCGGTTTGAACTGATTGATGAGCGATTATTCTTTTAAGGTCGCTTGGTGTTACCAGCAGATTCAGCATGGATTTCTCGCCTCCTGGAGGAATTTCACGACACTCTTTCAAGCGGCCATGCTAGAGCTTTCAGGACCTACCGAAGACTGACATTGAGTGTTTATTGGAAGGGGATGTATTGGAGAGTGCAGAGTTACATGGCACAGAGTTTAGTGTGTTAGAAATCGAAGTATGAAACGAAGGCGCCAAGGGGTCTGCTGCAACCTTTACTAATTTCTGACTTGATTTGGGATTATATCTCCATGGACTTTATCACATATCTACCCAAATCCAAGGGATTCACTGTGATTCTGGTGGTTGTGGATCGTCTGTCAAAGTACGGGCACTTTCTGGCACTTAAACCGCCAATTACCGCGAGGTCTGTAGCTGAAGTTTTTACGCGAGAATTGGTGCGGCTGCATGGGCTTCCTCGCTCCATTGTGAGCGACCGTTATTCCATTTTTGTCAATATGTTTTGGCAGGAGTTATTCAAGTTGTCTGGTACTCAGTTAAAATTTAGCTCAGCTTATCATCCCGAAACAGATGGCGAAACGGAGGTATTGAACAGGGTGTTGGAGACTTATCACCGTTGTTTCGCGGCAGAGCAACCTCAGCAGTGGTTGAGATGGCTTCCCTGGGTTGAATTCTGGTACAATTCGGCTTATCATTCGGCTGCGCAGAGGTCTCCTTTCGAGATTGTTTATAGGCGACCCCCACCTACTATTCAGAGCTTTCTGCCAGGCTATAGTCACATAGCTGCAGTCGTAGAGGTGTTGGCTAGTCAGGATACTATTTTGGTGCTGTTGAAAAGTAGTTTCGACCGAGCTCAGTGATAAACACTCATTTTGTGCATTTACTGTCGTGTATCTGCTAGCTATTTGCCTACAGATTAGGTCGTTCAATGATATTTATGTGCCTTATTCATATTCTTTTAGGAAATATTATGTTTGCCTTGGTTTTGGGTTGTCTTTGCAGAATTCACACACAATTGGGTCGTTTACAGGATATGATCAAGTAATATGGAGCCAATCGATGTTTCGTTGCATCAGGAAGAGGAAAAAGTGAGAAGAGATTGACAAAAAACTCCCAGTTTCAGCTCGCGACAGGAACGGCGACCCAATATGCGGAAACGGCGGTCGTCATTCATGCATAATAGGTCACCATTCATGTATTTTCTCAAACTTCCCTTCGGTGCATGAACGGCGATCGAACTGCGTGAATGGCAGTCACCATTCATGCATCTCGGTCGCTGACCGTGTTAAATTGCAAGTTTTTTGGTACGGTGCAGAGATGCCGACCCGAGCGCACATTTGACGGTCACCATCGTCGCTTTATAGGTCACCGATCGTGAATTATTGGGCGAAAATTGATCCAAATCCCATATCTTTTTGGGTTTGAAGAAGATAAGTATAAATAGAGGCTTCCAAGACTCAGAAACAACCCTTCATCAATATTTTTTAGAGAAAAACCTTTGGAGAAAGCTAGAACGGAGCAGATTTGAAGAGGGAAGATTGAAGATTGGGAATCGAAGACTACGGGTTTTGGTTTTCCATGTTTTCTTTATCTTTGACTCTTTCCTTCTCTGTTTTTATGAAACTTAGTATGATTGACTAAGGCCTTTGTGGATTCTAGGGTTTGAAACTTGTTGAACGTTTAACAATTAATTATTAGATTTAATTTTCCTTTTCCATTCGCGTTTTGATTATGCCTAAGCTTTAATTATTTACTTGATACTGGTCATTGATGGTGAATTGATTGTTGATTCTTGAACTGGAAGGTCTAGGGTTATCAATTAGATGCAGGGTAATTAGATTTAACAAATTGAATGTCCGAAAGGAATTTGAATTATTAAAGGGTTTTTAAAACCTAAGGTTTTTATCAAGAGTAGAAGTCCTCCTGCGCATTCGGAAGGAGTCATTAGGTCTTTTATATCCAAGTTATGGTTTAGAGTTTGAAAGAATCGTCTGATAATATAAATGAGATTAACCCATGTTTTTGGAAATTAAATTGGAATTGAATTGTTTGTTTAATTGCTCTTCATAGTGGATTACCCTAGAGTCCTGTTTTCCCATATTTTCTAAATTCAATCTTTTTAATTGCCTTTTTAAATACCTATTTTTCAATATTGTCTAGGATAGATAAACAACTTCTCTACCGGATTGTCTAGATAGTAGTAAGATATCTATGTTTTAGTGTTTGATTATACTTCGAGCCTGCAATCCTTGAGTTCGATAATTTATTACTTGCCTCTGCATTGGTCTGTACACTTGCAATGTTAGCGTGTTGTAAAATACACTATCACTCAGCAAGTTAGGGCCAAGCAAGCCAACTGACATCGTCGGGTTGTGGAGTTTCAAGTTGGGGAGAAAGTATTTCTGAAGGTAAGACCTCATCGGCAATTATCAGTGACACGACAGCCTCATCATAAGTTGTGTCCTAAGTTTTATGGGTCTTTCGTGGTTGAAGCTCGCATTGGGGCCACAGCTTATCGCCTCTCCTTGCCGTTATTGAGTCGGATCCATCCGGTTTTCCATGTGTCGCAGCTAAGGAAGGTCATGGGTGATCATCCAGTGGAGGGGCAATTTTCAGAGAGTCTGGCATTACCAGTGAGCCCAGAGTTTGATCTGGAGTAGGTGTTGGCGGAGCGGGTAAGGAGTGTGAATGAGAAAGAGGTAGTGGAACTGTTAGTCAAGCGGAAGGGACTTTCTAATGATGAGGCTACCTGGATGAATCGTGATGAGTTTCGACGTTGGTTTCCTGATTACAACCTTGAGGACAAAGTTGATCTGATGGGGGATGGAGTTGATAGAGAGCAGTTTTTCGAGGAAGGACCTCGGCCATTGATAGTTTATCAGCGGCGTGGGCGTGACAAGGAACCAGCGTGCGATGAGGAGGAGTAATTGAAGAATTTAGTTTGCTTTTTATTTAATTTTAATTATGTTATTTTCTATTTTATTTGATTTATTTCCTAGTTGGATTTTCAATAATTATCTTCCTAGATATCCTAAGATATTTTAGAGATATTTTAGGAATATTGTTATGGGGTATTTAAGTCCCCTAGTCAGAGTTATTTGAGTTAAGCAATAAGAACTTTATCATTCACGTTTATCTGCGTGAGAGGGATTCTACTTCTATCAAGGACAAAGAGTGATTGAGTAAGACAACCAGTGACGAAGAGGATCTTTCCATAGAGTCCTGGAAGAGAGAGAAGCTTTCAGCCTTTGAAAGTAGGTCTCGAAAAGATGGTAAGGCAGTGAGGGCCATCTGCGCAACAGAAAACAAAGCAAAGATGGTCCGAGGCTGCGGAGAAACTAATGGGCTTCGTCAGTGCCATCTACAGGCCGACCAATCGCCGTTAACTGATCGCAAATAGCCTTGAATTCTCGGCCGTATTTAGAGAGGGAACGGGAACCACGTTTGATAAGTTGAAGATCATCCTTGAGTTGAAGTTCCCTAGTCATCAACTTTTGTTGAAGGCAGAGTCAAGAGCGAGCCAAACCGTGCGAGACATGGAGTAGTCGAGCACCTTGGCCATCGCTTCCTCGAATAAGGTGGAGAGCAGCAAACTTAGGAGACACTGGTCTTGGAGGTGCCACGCCGCATATGCCAGATTAGGCATGACAGTCCCTGTCAGCGAGGAGAGGGCTGCAGGCGGAGGAGGTAACGAGCCATCGACGTACTTCATTAGATCCTGATAGGTGAGTAAGGGTACAAGTTGCGATCTCCAAAGAAGAAAATTTGACGAAGACAACTTGATCGTCACCATATGAATAAGAGTTGAAAGAGGGAAGGCGTTGGAGGCCATGGCTGTGACGGGAGGAGAGGGCTGAAGGAGTGAAAAGGAGAGAGAGGGGAGGGATCATTAATCGGTTGATACCATGATAGGGTTTTCCACAAAGAATAATGAGTTTATTATTGCGTATTTAAAGAGTACAAAAAGATACGTACAAATCATAAAAGATATGAAAAACAAAAAACCCTAGATATAGATATACATGAATATTGAAACTAAATCATATCTAAATCATATCTTATCATAAATGATTATATACAAAACTAGAAAAACTTTTGAAATCTATGATATTGAGTATTAATTATCAACATCAACGAACTATTCAATTTCTGCATTTTTGGAAGTGTTGACGAATTTATCAAAATTATGCATACTTGCAGTTAAAGAGTAAAACATCAAACAACCATTTCAATCTAAACACGTTTAAATGATTAAGATCTTTATTTACTTCTCTGGTCATAGCCTCGAAAGCTTAAAGCTTTCCTATATATGCAAAACGAATCACAGCAATCCGATGTATATATGTAGCAGAAGTTATACTGAAAAATACTTGTTGCTGTCGGATGGTGATGAAAAAGGTGACCTAACTTACAAAAGTGCGATCGCCCTTCTTGTTGAAGTTCTGTCGTGTTGGAAAGAGATGAAGTGCAGGATTTGTTCAGAGCGACTGATGAAGATGAACGAAGGGATGTTATTTTACACGATGCATGAGTTGCATGCATCCTAGCTGGCTTCCTTTTTTTGCTTTTCTTCCTTTTCTTGTTTTGTCCTTTTCTAGTTAGTTAGTAGAGGACAAGTGTAGCTCTTAGATTTTTGTGTTTTGCTTTATGTATTTCTTTCTACAACATTTTTTGTGGGAGTTCCCTAGTCTCTTTCTTCTGTATCATCTTCCTCGTTTTTAGGTTTTCTTCATGGTATCGCGAGCCAAGGTTCAATGACGACCGATAAACTAGATGTTGTCTATGAAGAGTAGCTACAGCTACATGGGTCCGATCACCCTAGCATGCAGCTAGTCTCTGCTCCTTTAACTGATTCTAATTTTCACATATGGAGGAATTCGAGTGTTACTGCACTCAAATCTAAAGACAAGTTAGGAATTGTTGATGGGACGTGTCCTACACCCGCTGTCGATTCGAAGTATTAATGACGAAGTATTCGACGTAACCTAGACCTCTCGGTTCAAAAATCACCAATTCGAATTACAATCAATGGTCAATATTAAGTAATTAATGAAAGCTCAGGCATAATCAAAACATCAATGGAAAAGGAAAATCAAATTAGATAAATAATTGAATAATGCTCAACAAAGTTTCAAAACCCTAGAATCCACAAAGGACTTAGCCAATCATTCTAAGTTCCATAAAAACATAAAAGTAAAGAGTCAAAAACATAGAAAACATGGAAACTCAAAATTCATAGTCTTCGATTTCAAGCCTTCAATCTTTGATCTTCAAGTCTGCTCCGTTCTATCGTTCTCCAAAGGTTCGTCGCTCAAAAATCATGTCAAGGGGTCGTTTTTTAGTCTTGGAAGCTTCTATTTATACTTATCTTCTTCAAACCCAAAAATATATGGGATTTGGATCAATTTTCGCCCAAAAAGTCACGATCGGTGATAACTGCAATAAAGCGGTTAAGCAAATAATATTTTTACACCCTAAGGTGGTCGATCCCACAGGGATTGTGCAACGAAAAATCCAAAGTACTAGCTATAATTTCCAGGACATAGAAGTTTGAGGAATTTGAAAAAGGGATTTTGTTTGTGAATTTAAAGATGACAAAGCAATAAAATAAAGGGTTTTGAAAACAATAAAGGAAAGCACATATCCTAGGGCTGATTATCTAATCATCAACATGCGAATATCAATCAACTCAGCAATGGGGAAATCATAGATTTTTGTGGATTTAATTCATTGGTCGGGCAATTTAAATCCTAGATTATTAATTAGTGACTATCTCATCTCGGTCTCAAGAACACTAAATTAATCAATCTCATAATTATCTAATTATTCCTATATAGGTTTCTTCCTTTTGAGACAGAAAACAAACACAATTATTTCTATCTTCCTGTTAATAATTTTCATCTCTCGATCCATCAATTATTAACTATAAACCTAGATCTCAATTCACCTCTCGGTCCTTCTTTTAATCTGGATTATAAAATTAAATCAGAGAATTAATCCATGCTTAGAGAGTTGATATCAATTAATA